>JAOPJM010521077.1:0-10634 GCA_027124095.1 Muusoctopus leioderma
TCTGTCTGTGTGTTTGTTTATGTCCCGTAACCTAGCGGTTCGGCTTAGAGATCGATAAGATAAGTACCAGCCTCAAACGTACTGGGGTCGATCTGATCGACTTCAAGGCGGTGCCCCAGCATGGCCGCAGTCCAATGATTGAAACAAGTAAAAGTGTAAAAGAGTATATATATATGTATATGATAAACTGCCTAGAAGGCTTGCTAGGAGTAGTTGACAGCTTCTCAGCAGTGTTGGTGTTTGTTGTGAAAGCATAATTAAGGATGGTTATTGCCTCTATTGGCAACAAAGGTCATCTCTCTCTCTACGTGAAGGGCAGATTGTATAATGCTCATGTATGAAGTGCGGTATTGCATGGTAGTGAGACATCGGCACTGAATGTGCAGGATGTGCAAAGGCTGGAAAAACCTGAGGCAAGTGTGCTCCACTGGATGTGTTATGTTAGCATAGGGGCATCAGAGAGGAGTCAGATATAGCAAGAGTTAAGACTACATTGGTACAGATATTTGGTGTGCATGGAGGATGACAGTTGTGTAAAGAAGGAGGTGCCTAGTGATCAAAGTTGAAGGAACCTGCGGAAGATCTCCGGATGCTGGACCTTACAATGGAGATGGCAAGGGACTGCAATAAAGAACAAAAAAGGGATTTAAAATTCTGATGATGATAATACTGACATATTCAAAAGTAATTTTGATTAACCAAACTTTATTATATATTTTCTCTTTTCAGCATGGAAATTGTCCAATATGCAGGGAAAATCTCAATGTAAGGGAGCCAGCTACGAAAGCCACTCCTTCATCTGAATCTGTTGATCTCGGTTAAAAATCTAAAAGAAACCTGTTTACATTTTTTTTGGCTGGAAAGAAATGATTTTCGCTGTTTTATTTTTTTTATTTAGCTTTCTTTTTGTTTACTTAATATTTCCATTTTATACAGTTAAGTTTGTAAACAATACAAATAATATTAATATACTATGGATCTTACAGTCTTAATTTTTTTTTTTAATCTAAGTTCTAAAACTTTTCCTATATACAAAAAAATCTAAATTATTTAACTTATACAATTATTTGCTTCAAGGATAAAACATATTTTTCCTTTTGAAATAATAAGTTATTAATTGTAAATAACTACCCAATAGAAATGCTATTTTAACAAGAAATAATGAAATTTTCCACTGTTAAAAAACTATGTTGTTTTTTTAAACACAAGATCCAACATTCAAATGTACATATGAAAATTGTTACAAAGTTAATATATAATAAGTTATACTTTATTCTGAGTTAAGTTTGTTTTCGTTGTTTTTATTTATTTTCAATTTTCAAGCCTGTTTTAAATAATGCTATCAATGTATAGAAAATTATTTTCTTTAATTGCTTAATCATTATATATATTCCCTTTTAAACAATTTTTTAAAGTCTCTTTTTTAATTATTTAGGCATTATTATTATTATTATTATTATTATTATTATTATTATTATTATTATTAATGATAATAATAATAATAATGATTTCTTTTATTGGCCACAATAATAATAATAATAAGACGACAGATTGGCAGAATCAGTAGAGTGATGGACAGAATGCCTTGCAATATTTAGTCATGTAACTTTACATTCTGAGTTCACATCACGCCAAGGTCTACTTTGCCATTCATCCTTCTAGGGTCGATAAAATAAAGTACCATCGAGCACTGAAGTCGATTTAATTGATTAACCCCTCCCCCTAAATTTCTGGCCTTGTGCCTATGTTAGAAACAAAAATACCATACTCTTGTTTTCTGGACTAAAAGTTTGTATCACATTGCAATCACTGAATTTTGCCCTCCAAGCAACTCACCAAACTTTATATGCCTTAAGCCTTATGTCTAATTCTGACAATATTAATTAATACTATTATTATTTATATGGGCATATTTTCAAAATCTATTACTTTCTGACATAATATGAATTATTATTTAATCCAAATAGCTTATATATAAATGTAGATTTTAAATGTAAAATAGATCATATAATTCTTTAACTTCTCAATAAGACCTAATTGTAACATCCTATGCTAGAAGAATTAATTATTACATCCTATGCAAGAAGATTAGTAAGATAGTTTTAAACTTATAGTGCTAAATGATTTACAATATTTTCTCCGTATTAGGAACTTGCTTGGCAAGTTGATTTTTTTTGTATATTTGGCAGCAGTGGTTTATTTGTATATTTGCAAATATCTTTTTTTTTTTTTACAAATTTGTTTAACTTTATCACATAAATAAGAAAAAAAGTAACACCAATTGTGATTTTACCAATTGTGATTTTGAAAGCAATTCCACAAATAAAATATTTTGCATTTTTTTATTTAAATAAAAACATTTTCTTTTTAAAAATGTATTATAAATAAAGCAAAATTAACCAATGCTTTTTTTTAGCTGCTGCACACATTTAGAGTGAATGTATTAATGCAAAAGCTAGATATTTGTAAGTCCCAAATGGATATACATATGATATCATATATATATATAAAGATGATATTTTCTTAATTTTGTTATTTTGCTTATTTCTCTCTTGTGTGACAAAAAAAAAAAACACACACACACACACACACACACTATTGAATTGTTTCATAGCAAAAGACACCATCTTTTTGGTTTTCCGCAAATTGAAACAATGCATAATTACAATCTGAGTGAAAAGTTTATTAGGTAAACAAAGTGCATCATTTTATTTCCCAGGAAGTCACTATTACACAAAGTAAAAGTAATTGATGCATTATTTAATTTAAATTAAAAATCTTTTGATGATCAAATTGAATATAATTAAATATATTTATTCTCGAAATTCATGAAATTATAAGTAAAATGGCAAACTAGTTTGGATTCTTTGAAAGCAGAATCTGTTTGTTATTGTCTTTTTATGTATAATATATATTCTAAGGTATTAATATACTTAGAATAGTGAACTGATAATTATGGTTATATCTGAATTTCTGAGATGAGTTTTCTCAATAAAAGTTTCCAGGCTCTTCTTTTGAGTTTCTGTCTATGCAACATTTCGACCAATCAAAGTGTTGTGTAAATCACAAAAGATGAGGTTAATAGTCTGGTAAACTATTGTGATAGTTTTGGTCTATTCATTAAGTGATCAGACCTATAAAGATGATGATAAATGTTATAGAAAGAAATTGTTGTAAATATTAATGATAAAAATGAATATCATTTAGGTTGTCTTATTTTTATGTAACTTGAAAAAAAACAGTGGGGTTAAAAGAAGGGCAAATTGTGCATCTGTTTGTCAAATGTGAACTATCTAGTGAAACATAGGGTCAGTACAGGAAGTTTTCTGGTTGTGTTGACAAACAAATCTTACTGTCAAACATAACTATCTGCTTAGAAATATTGTTAATTTTCGTTAAGAAATGCTGTGAATATTGTTTAACAGCAGTTATATATAGTCTTTCGGCAGATGAAATTGATGGTACAAGGGAATGGGTGTGACTTTATGATTAGCCTGGTGTTGAATGTTACAAATAGGATAGAATAATAGCATTGATGAAAATAGGAATATGACATTTGAGAGGTTTACTCAGTGAAATTACAAAGCCTATCTGTGTAGTGTCTCTGCCCCACCTCTATTTAGAACTTCAACTTAAAAACCGAGTATTCCTGAACATAACAGCAATGCCATTCTGATTTATATCATGCAAAGTGAGAAACTAGTTATATTTACTTGGTTTAA
Organism: Muusoctopus leioderma; assembly: GCA_027124095.1. Taxonomy (NCBI): domain Eukaryota; kingdom Metazoa; phylum Mollusca; class Cephalopoda; order Octopoda; family Octopodidae; genus Muusoctopus; species Muusoctopus leioderma. The sequence goes on from JAOPJM010521077.1 coordinate 3,723, forward strand.
TAAATATCAATTTTTTTTTTTTTTTAATATTCAAATACTGATGGGTCTGTTAAGTGTGTAAACACACCTATTTTAGTTAAATTTTCGTTTTGTTTTCTTTGTAAACTAAAATTCACATTTAAATCAAGTAGATTAAATATCAGTTGTCCCCCCTCCCCGAATTTCTAGAAATTGTTCTTAATGGCAGGTTAACACTTAACCAGCTATTTTTTCCATATAACCTGAGGACAATATCAAAGTTTGACACCTTCACAGCCTTAAGTTTAAAAAAAGTGATAGTTTCACTTTTATAACTTGATAGAATAAGTGTGAATTAAGCATGTATAAGTCAAGCTAACATTTATAACCTATACCTACATAATCAAAAATTTATTTATAAATTTGATGATTCTGTTAGGGCTCCATGAAAAAACAAAACAATAACATTATCCTTAAAGCTAATTTAATAGTTTTAATTCACTAATTTCCTCTTTTAAATGAAGGTTTTGAAATATCTTTACACTACTAACCTCTATAGGAATGGGGGTTTTTTTTTTTACAGCATTATGAAATTTTTTCATGTTACTTTAGGTCAGAAATGAAAAATTAAATTTAAACAACTAGGTCATTTATCTGAGATTTAATTAATCAATTTAATCAGAAATTGATTAGAAATATTTTTTTACATTTAAATTGACTAATTGACTACAAATAAATCGTTGATTTACCTACTATAGAATTGGTTTATTGATGTTATTATTATATTTCAACACAAACTTATTTTCATCTTCATTGGTGCAACAAAATGAATGTTAAATTCTTATTAGTTACCTACCACTTCTATGGCAAAATCTGGATAATTTTAGAAATCATCATCATCATCATCATCACCATTGTTTTATGTCCACTTTCCATGCTGGTATGGGTTGGATGGGGGATTTCAGTCGAGTCAATTCTTATTCAGTCACCATTCTCCTAGATAGATTGGGGGACCATGTCTTGCTCGTACATCTCATTTGGCTTTGTTTCTATGGCTGGATGTCCTTCCTATCACCAACTACTTCAGAGTGTACTGGGTGCATTTTATCATGGCACAATCACTAGAGAGGTTGTCATGTTCACGACATGACTAAAGAGTCCTCTCTACCCTATGTTGTCTCTGCTCGATCACCAACCACTTTACAGAGTGTATAGCATAGAAGCGCACTCTGTAGAGATATTGATTTTATTATTTTTTCTTCTTCTTTGAAGTAGGACAGTAGTATTGGTTAATATATATATTTCTAAACAATTGAATAGAAAATTATGACTTAACTTCTAAGATTTTAAAATCTTAGCCATTAATTCAAAATCTTGGGAGATCTTAGCAGCTAATTCATAATTTGATTCATGGACTTATTTCTTATTGCAATGTTGCTGAAATTTCATTACTGTACATTACATATATCATTGCACTGAGATAAGACAGTTTTAATTAGCTCTCACTATTACTATTAAGTTTTCAAGCAGCAAGCATCCCTGGGTATTTTCTGTAGTCATTCTTTTAATTCATAATGCCACACAAAAATACTATATCTCTAGTTGTTCTATGATCTAGCAGTAACAATTATACCGTGCTTTGCTAATAAAACAGAAACACGTCTGGAGTTGTCACTGTACTGCTAAATGCACTCCCCACTGCATTCCATATTTAATTAATGTTAATTAATTAAAATTTCAGGATTGTCTCCAGCCTTTTTTTGACCAGAATTAGTCATTTAGAAAATAATTGTTCTCATCACTCATTTTAATTACTACAAAGTTTTTATGCAGCAGGCATCCCTGGGTATTTTCCCAGTCATGCGTATATTATCTTATATTATTCTTATATTAATTATCTTCTTCCTATATTTCCGTTCCTTGCTGCATTGCACATCGGTCCATTCTTGGACAGTTCCAGTAGCATATCAGTTTTTCTATATGAGGTTGCTGGAAAAGGGGACATTGTGAGTGGTTCCCCTCAACCCTTCTCACCGTGCTACATAGCTGATTCCACTGGTACTTTATTTGTCGATTTTGTTCCATACGAAGACTATAAATAGACTGGTACTTGCCCTTATTCCTCAGTTTGTCGTACACTGGCCGAATTGATACGTCGATTCGGCCAGACCGATTTATTATGGCAAACTCACATCATCACTGCACACACACATCTCGACCTTGCCATTCGGCCACGCTTAACCAGATTCAGAGGGTTAATGCCATCTCGGTCACGAGATTCTATATAGGTTCAGTCAGACCCACTTGATTGAACTCACTGCACACACACACACACACAGACAACATCTATATGCCATGATTTCTGTGTTCTTCGCTCTCGAGACTTATCTACTCATCTATATGCCATCATTGTGTACATTTATTGCTCTCGGTCGCAGCACCGGGAAATATATTTATTAAAGTATAAATAAATTATTATATATATACCAACTTTGGTTCTTACGAACTTATATTTTATATTGGTTGTTAAAGTGTTAACAACCAATATATTTACGTTAGCACTCTCACCGACCAACATCCATCTCTGTTGTTATCCATCACTTGATCTCTCCTACCATGACACATCTATACCGCTTCTACTCATACTGTATTCAATTCAACCCCCTAACAACACACAATATGTAGCTATCACTATCTTTCTCCCATTACTCTCTGCCTTACAATCCTATCACTGCTTCTCCCATCACACCTATACTCATATTCTTTTCCTCTCACCCTCTCGCTCATCACTTACCTTCTATTCACCCTCTCGGTCATGTTTTCCTTCAAAAAATAGAAACTACATAGAGTAGAGAGGACTCTTTAGCCTTGCAGAGAACAAGGCATCCTCCCTAGTGTTGGTTCCATGATAAAATATAGCCAGTACACTCTGTAAAGTGGTTGGCGATCGAACATAGACAACATAGGGTCAAGGGGACTCTTTAGTCATGTCGTGGACATGACAATCTGTCTAGTGTTTGACGTAATAAAATGCACCCAGTACACTCTGTAAAGTGGTTGGTGTTAGGAAGGGCATCCAGCTGTAGAAACCAAGTCAAAATGGAACATATGAGCGAGATGTGGTCCTCCGACTCGTCTACGAGGGCAGTAACTCTGAATAAGAACTGACTTGGATTGTAATGACCTGTCCAACCCATGCCAGCATGGAAAGCGAATGTAAAACAATGAAGATGATGATGATAATGACTTTCCTACTACTAACTGCACAACTGTGAAAGAGTTAAATAGGTGGTTAGTCAGGTAGAGTGAGGCAAGCAAATTTAAGTACCTTTACTATAGGCACAGCAAAATGTTCATATGATGGCTATGTGGTCAAACATCCAACATTACAACCCTACCACTATTCTACCACTGACATTTATCCATTTTCTATGCTGGCATAGTTTTACTGAGTTGGTGAGCTCAGGCTCCCTTCATCAGTAAATATATGATGTTTAACCTCATCAGCTTAGATCTCACTAACTTACAACAAATCCAGGCTATAATTTAATATTAGCTAAATTGACCTTTAATAAGGAAACAAATAAAACATTCCCTACCATCTAATAGGAATTAAAACAAATACAACATTCAGGAAAAATGAAGGCTGCAAATATTCTGCTAAAGAATTCTCTGGTATCCTAAAAGCAAGTCAGTCACTTAGCATTGAAAGTCTTGCTTTTCACACATACCAAAATTATGTTTACTCATTTACTCTTGTCACGTTTACTCTATCATATTAATACAGTTGCAACTTTGTTATAAAAATTCACTCAGGTCAGCTCTAGTACACACTGTGTAGCCTGCTTTCCTGGATCACAGAAGGAGATCCTAACATATTGGTCACATGTTCCAATGATGTGATGAAGAATCAAGTTGCTCTAAATATATTACAATGCTATCTCAAAACATGTTGAACTAAATATATTGAACCTACTGAATTCAAAAATAGAAGAACTTAATGGAACTTTATCAGCAGTGCTTAATGGCACTTTTTTATTTGATGCCTCATTAACCACTTAACCATCTTATTTATTTCTAAAAACTAGTAAAAAGTGAACATGTGGAGGCCGAGATAATTCGGGCAAATTTGTTAAGTGGTTAAGAGATATCAAATAAACATTTATCAATAGCAATAATAACAACGACAACAGCACCACAAACACAAACAATACAATCGAGAAAAGCAACATTAAAAATAATTTCATATAATTGTGTATCTGAAAAATAACATAGAACTTTAATTAACTTATAATCAATAATCTGATAATTAAATCTTAGCTTCAGATAATTGTGTATATGAATGTATACTTTATTTTAGGTAACATATTGTGTTGAGAGTGAACCTATTTATTGACAGAAAGTTCAATTCATGTTTTTCTCAATAAACTGGAGATGTCCTATTTCTAATAAATAAAGCATGAATCTGTACACAGAATTTGAACCTAATACCCCAAAATATAATATTTAGTATAAAACTCTCGAACCAATATCTTGGAAAATTAATAAACAAATTAGGCAGTCTGAACTACTTAAGAGATTCCATTTATAACTTCATCAAGGTTTATTTGGCTAGTACATCTTATCAGACTTTGTGTAACTCATTCTGTGCTACATTTCCTTTGGTCTATTCTCAAACCATTTTCAGGAGCAACTTCTATGTTTATTTACAGCTAGGATAGAACTTGGAAATGAGCTAGGATAGAACTTGGAAAATTAATTTAGGCTATCAATGTGACAATCTTATTGTCACTATGTGACAATCTTATAGGATATATATCTGTATTAGAAATAAAAAATAATTTATAGGACTGGGAGATAAGAATACTAAACCCTGTTTTAAAAAGAAAGGTTCTGAATTCAATGCTTACTTGAGGAGATGTAAATATAAGAAGATAAACAAAGAGCAACTCAATTGAAACCCATTCTTCAATAAAAAAGGTTTACAGTCTGTGAAAATTACATTATTCAGTGATGGGTTGGGGGGGGGGTATTCTCTTAAAACCTTAGCTAGGTCTTTCTAGATCGAATTCCAGTGAGGTGCAGTTCAGTTGGGATAGAATTGATCCAGATGTTTGGTATGGAAGTTTAAGAGGGAGGACAATGAGAGGAGGAGGGGATCACAAACATATAGATATGCAATTGATTTAGTTGTTTATATATAGTTCTAGAGTTGATGAATTATACATTCCTTATACTAGACAAGAACATGTATAAAAAATATATATACAAATGTGAATAAGTTTGCTTTGTTTTGTTAGGCTTTGTATTGAAATGGTATCAATGCAATTGTAATAGAAAATAAACATTTATTAACAAAGCAATATCAAGTTCAAGTAAAAATCTTACATATGCATTGCTAAAATACTTGCTTTTATTTTTTCAATAGTATATTTTTTGTTGGTTGACAGATATTTTAGTAATGATGATGATTATAAAAATAACATTTTTAGTTGAGTCACTAATGAGATAGTGAGACATGCAAATAGATAGATAAACAGATAGACATACAGATAGATAGATACATAAAAAAGACTGATGAATAAAATAGATAACAAGACAGATAAAGAGATAAGGTGTATAGAAGAACAGATAGACCAACAAACCTGGAAAATAGGTATATAATAGTTGTTTCTAACATAGGCACAAGGCCAACAATTGCTGTACTTGACTGGTACTTTATTTTATCGTCCCCTGACAGACATTCAGACATTAAAGAGAGAGAGAAAGTGTGTGTGTGTGTTAGGAATGGCTGAGTGCTTAAGAATTTCACTTTGCAATTATGAGATCCTGGGTTCTATCTCCCTGAGTGACCTCTCAAGCAAGTCTCTTTTACCACAGCCTCGGGTCAACTCAAGTGAATAACATTGGGTAGATGGAAACTGTTTGGAAGCTCATCGGATGGATGGTATTTGTAATTTAAATGACCAGCCTTGTCACACACTGGATCATGCTGATTCTGTTCAAGGATTATATTAACGGTACACATGTCTGTGAAATACTCAGCCACTTACACACTAATTCAATGAGTAGGAAGTTCAGTTGATCGAAGAATTGAAATACTCATCGTCAAAATCAACAGGGATCCATTTACTTTATATATCTGTATGTGTCTCTTACAGGGTGATGTGATGCATCTAATGTAATAGTGTGTAGTTGTTGTTTTATAGCCCCAGGCTTGCCCTGATTGAGTAGACTTATGATCAAAGGTATTCCAGCCATGACCATCCTATTTTATTTCAAACAATGTGTGCTTTCCATTTTTTAGGACAGTAGGGTGTGATTTGTGGGAGATTTGGTTGCTATTTCTAGCAGGTCGAGGAACCACACAGGGGCTCTCTCATTGGCTCATAGTAGCATGTAAGTATACCCTGCCAGTACACAGCTTTTCCCTTACCAATGCTCCAACCAGGCTTCTCCTTGGTCACACATGGTAACTGGGAGCCTTGTGGTCCTGGGCTAATTTGGCAATGGATCTCAGGGTAGCAACGGGCCCCAGAGATATAGTGTGAAGGCTCATCCTGATTGATATGCTCTGGCACTTATCAATACTTAATGACAAAAACAGAACAACCCCATTCCGACATTCTGATGAACAGGAAACAAGCTCTAAAAGACTTCATATTTCAAAACAACCTGAACATACCCCTAATTAAAAACTAACTAAAAACAAAATGTTAAGAACCAATCAATCACAAGCAATCACAGGCAATACCCCAAAAAGACTATCCAATCAAAAGACAAACCCACTTCGATGGATCTATAAAGAACAGAGATATTGAATAACAGCAGTTCTCACCTGACAATCGCAGTGGCATGAAACTTGAGTCGTGAGAACAATACAGTACATGCAACAAAAATAGATAGAAAAACAATAGTTGACAACACTACAATTCTATATAGAATTCCACAAAG
>JAOPJM010521088.1:0-10634 GCA_027124095.1 Muusoctopus leioderma
GGGGGGGGGGGGGGGGGGGGGGGGGGGGGGCACTGCCAATGTGGCTCTCCAGTGGAGCTTTTAGGCCTCTCTCAGCTCTATTCGTTTCTCCTCTAGAGAGACTTGTTTGATTATTTTGGCACCTTCTGCAAAGGAACTAGCAGTTGCAGTGCTCTTGCTGTAACAGCTGTTTATGCTGCTGCTGCTGTTGTTGCTGGTGGTTCCAGTGGCCGCAGTGAATATGGTGGTAGCAGCAGAAGAGGTGGAAAAAAGCATTGTTTTTGGTGGTGGTCAACAGAATGGTGGGAGAAAAGGATTGTCAAGTCATCACTGTAGTGGTGGAAAACATTGGTAATGGTGGCGGTGTTATTATTTTCTCTTCTCTCCTCACTTTTGTCACTGTTGTTCTCCCTTGAGACTGACAGAGCTGGAAAATTTATTTCATTAAAAATGAAATGGAAGCTGTTGCTGCTCAGCATGTTGTTACTGTTAGTGGTGCTGTTGTTGTTGTTGTTCACAGCTATATTATTGTTGGTGATGGTGTCACTGCAAAAATGTCTCATCATCATCATTGTTTTTATGTGTGTTTTTCATACTGGCATGTGTTAGACGAGACTTTTAGAGGCAGTGTCTTGCCAACCTTATTAGTCACCATCTTACAACACGCAGGGATATAGTGTACTTATTCTAAAATCCAGGATACATGCTTTACACAATTAGGGGAGACAATAGTTTTTAAATCCTCTTTTTCCTGAGAATATCTTAAACATTTATGATAAATTTGCAACTTTCATCGGAGAAATTTATGAAAACTGATGTAAACGTATGAAACATCAATGTTTACGATCAGAGCAGCTCAGAGACGACGACGACAACAACAGACTTGAGACTTACATACACTGGAAGTTATGCCAGCATTATGAAATACCAACAGAAAAGAGGTGGTTTAGGAATACAACAGAAAAGATCTCAGAGAATGACAAAGTGACCATACTCTGGGATAAGCCAATACACACAGACAGGGAGATCAAGGTTAATAGAACAGATATTGTTGTCAAGGACAACCAGGAAAAGAGATGCCTCCTAATTGAAGTATCAGTTCTAACAAGTGATAATGTATCTCCAGAGAAATTATCCAAATATAAAGATCTGGAAATAGAGATAACCCAAATGTGGGGCCTGAAAACCGAAACAACCCCTTATGAGAATAGGTGCCTTGGGAATGATAAAAAAAAAACATGCAAATACATAACCAAAACACCAGGACTTACAAATATACACAATGTACAGAAAATAGCATTACTAGGTATTGCACACAATACGTAGAGTACTTTCAATATAGTAGACACAACAAAACCAAAACAAAACAATGCACATACCCAAGGCACACAGAGCTGTGCTGTGCAGAGAAAGTATGTCATAAAAATAATACTGAATAATAAAATTTAGTCAGATTCACCGGATGCTTGCAACAGAGTGGCTTCCACTAAAAACACCCAAGGGCCAGGTGGCGGTGTTAAACCGGGTGACAGATTAAGTCTCCCATGACGCATTTACCTCTAGCCCAAGGGCAGAGGATAAGTCCATCGGGTCTCTTCCTATCGACCCTGGACAATCTAACTGGCTCCAGAATTGAGGGGATATTGACTCTGGTTAGGGCCTGTTTTATAATTAAGTTCAACTCGGTGTGGCGAGGAAAGCGACCTGCATTCAGGTGACATGACAATCCATGAAGAACCCCCAAAGTGAATGGGCTTTCCACATCGACAATTCAATCCCCCACAGACATACGGTATTTAGTTATGTCTCAAACAAGACTTCTTGCATTCAAGTAAGTCCAAATGACAAAAATATTTGTAGACTCTAGCAACTGTTATAAATAATATGGAGGACCTTAAGAATCGGCACAGAATGAGACGGTTTTTTTGATTACTTGGAATTTGACAAAAATAATTGGAAATGAACAAAGGGACATAATACTTTCAATATTCAATACTTACAAACATTTTTCTATACAGGATATCTCCTACTGATATGGTTTAAAAAAGCATCTAAGTTCTGAAATGGTGCTGCTGTTGAACATCAAACCAACACCTATAGAGGCATTCATCTAAATGTGACCACCTCATTTCACTCTAATACTTAACCTTTTTTTAATAACTTCTAAATCCTTTAACAGAATACCTCAACATTGTTCATACATGCATCAGTAACAGGGTTAATGAAGTCACGAGAATGATTTACAGTCAGATCGGCATAATTCAGTGCAACCAGTCTGTTATATGCACATCATTCATCAGTAACTACTGTGACTTCTGAAGCAACCTATTTCTGAACTATTGGCATCAATGCCACCACATTACGATCACTGACATATCTGAGATAACCTTCCTTCTTACTGTTATCGTATGTCCTGAATACTCAGAATACCTGAACCATACGACCTTGATGAAATTTTCATTTGAACATTAAGGAGCCATCCAACTGTACTTCATCACCATTTCCACCCAGCTTATCCTCAATGTGAAGTAACTTCTATGATGCGATATCTTGGAAATACTAATACCATTGTATAGCACTGACATAACTAACTCCAAGTCCTTCACAGGAGGTCACTGGTGTTTCAAGTATCCATAACAACATCAATTGCATTATTTCCAAAATGTGGCAGCAGCGAATTCACAGAGTTGTTAGTGTGTCGGGCAGAATGCCTTCCAGCATTCTTTCCAGCTCACTGCACTCCAAGTTCAAATCCTGCCGAGGTCAACTTTGCCTTTCATCCTTCCGTGGTCGATAAAATAAAGTACCAGACAAGTACTGGGGGTTGTTGGCCTTGTGTCTATGTTAGAAACAATTATTAACAAAATGTCAATATCAGTGTTACTGAAGAATGTTCCGGACTTGATGTACCATCTTTATTTCTTTCAAATTTCTACATTGCCACCATCTCACAACATGATACACGGTTCTAGAAACTACATTACATGCCTGTAGAAATTTAATGACATTATCATGATTGATATTATTCATTATCAACATGAAATTCGTTAATAAACGCAAAGAGTTTACATTTATCACACTACAATAAAGGAAAGTATTCAATGATGAAAGCATTAATGAACAGAAATACACAATAATGAAAGTCTTACAGAACTTTATACGTGTTGATTCTTAAAGTTCGCCGATAATGATATTTTTTCACGAGGCATAAAGATAATTTTTGTAGGGATTGGATATAGCTAATTAAATCAACCTCAATATATTACTGGTACTTAAGTTTTCATTAACATAATTTCACTGTTTGTCATAAAATTGTTTACTTTCTGCAGTTTACCAATTTCACTCACAAAGTATTGGTCAACCCGAGGCTATAGTAGAAAGACACTTGCCCAAGGTGTCATGCAGTGGAACCGAACTTGAAACCACAATGTTGCGAAGTGAAATTCTTAACAACATAGTCATGCCTATATCTAACGATAATAGCAATAATGTTTTCTTTAATATTAACAATCCTAAGGTCACACATTTTATGGAAAGATGCAGTAGATTGAATTAAACTCCTACCCTGCACATGACTGGTACTTATGTTATCTACCCTAGAAGGGCATAAGCCACAGTGAATGATGGTGGGACTCATCATTTTGTTTCATGTTTCCATAGTTCATTTGCAACTAGTCTCAGCATTGAAATAAGAGTGGTATGTTTTCAGCAATGCTAAACATGGGAAGTAGAATGAGGGAGTGAATCAACGAGGGAGTCTCTATGTGGTCGCTCAACCTGCTAGAAATAGCAACCAAATCTCCCTCAAATCATACTCTACCATCTTGGGAAAGGACATATTGGATAATGTAGTCCTGCATAACCCTTGCTTTGATCATAGATTTGCTCAATCAGGGTTGACTTGGGACTAAACAACAACAACAGGAAGTAGGATTGTCTCCTTTGAGTCAGGACTATACTATTGATTTGAACTTATGATTTTGTGGTTTGTAGTCTAGCATCTTTACCGTAACATATTCTTTAGAATTAACAACCATGGTACTGAGTTGTTGGTTTTGTTTAGCCCCGACTCAGCCTCAAGCAGACCTGTTATAAAAGGCATAGTATATCTAGAACTACATTATTCAATTGTCCTTCCTTTTGAAAAAAAAGTAGTCTGTGCTTTGAGTGAGATCGTTTGCTATTTCTAGCAGGTTGAACAATTGCGTAGAGGCTCCCTCGTTAGCTTATCATGCCACTACGTATTGTTACATCGTATTATCTTTCCCAACCACACAATGACACAAAGGGTTATTTTGTGATTTAAAAGGATAAGGATAATTTGCGAAATATTAAGACCACATAAGAATAATTATGGTATAACTAAGAGAACATGAAATGTAAGGTAAAATTAACTAGATTTTTGATCTGTAATATCTGATTTGTGTAGTCCTAATGTGATACCTAGCTCAACACCACCACCCAGCCCTTGGGTGCTTTTCACAGCATTCACTCTGCTGCAAGCATTCGGACCAGATGCAGATGTTCAGGATGCACATCAACAACATCAATTTCACCAGTGTGAAACGCCACACCTCTCCTCCTCTGATTAACTTAAATATATATATATATATATATATACACACACACAATAGCAACAACCTTATAGTAGCATTAAAGGCACAGTTAAAATAAACACCCTCAACTAAATATGAAAGTCTTAAAAGAAGCAAAGGGGAGAGAGATTTGAAGTGAACGTATCTTATTTATTACAAACTCCCCCCCCCCCCTTCCTAGGTAGACAAAATACCTAAATACAAACTTGTATGATAACATAAAAGATTGCTCTAAGAAAATAAAAAGCAGAATGTTTAGCTTTGCATTAAAATATACATAAGTTATATTCATCAACCTACAAGATTAGTTACTTACCAAGAGTCTGGTTTGTTCTGGAGATAACCTCTCTCCTTCTTTACAAACTTCGTAATCTCTGGCCAACGTAATAACACCTAAATGAAAATAAATAACAGCAATGATAATAATGATTCCTAATATTGACACAAGGTCATGAATATCCAAAGAGGATAAAGTCGATTACATCGATGACGGAAGGATAATAGGTAAAGTTAACCGTGGTGAGATTTGAACTCAAAACATAACTAAATACTGTCAAACATTCTACTAAATAATAACGGTGTAGTTGATTGAATCAATCCCTATAAATACCGGTTACGGATTTCATCAACTCTGACAGGATTTGAACACAGAAACCCTTTCAATACCAACCTGCCCGAAACCACCTCTAATAAGTGTTAGAATTTAAATTCAAGTCTTGGACTGAAACCCCATTACTACAAGAAAATAATATTACATTTCAATAGGTAAGGATTTTAAAATTAAAACACATAGGCAATATATTCTTTTTAGAAATATGCCCACACCTAGTCTAACTAGTAAAACACAAAGTGTAAGACTAGTAGCAGGATTTATTAATATTTTGAAAAATATAGGAACATGCTATGAAACAAAGTTTTCTTGGAATTGTTTTTTTTTCAAAATATAAAATAATAATAATTTCTTATAAAAAACTTTCTGTAAACAATTAGCATCTAAAGAAACATTATTCTATAATACAGTATTGATGAAATGTTTTCAAAGTCAAGGTAACCCCCTTCCCCAACAAGAACAATAAGAGGAATAGGCTGCCGTAACAACTTCCTTGTAGATCGTCAGTAAGCAACCCTAGTCAAAAATAAACAGCTGACAATCTAAAATGAGTTTAATATACATAACTAACCTCTATTAAGGCTGGTTGGAAGTCCAAGCTGTCTAAGTTGTGATTCCATGGAATGGGGAAAATCTGCCAATGGCCCAGCTTTTACAACAACATTTTCAGTGGCAAGGTTTCCAGATCGAGCAAAATCAGGAACATAAAATTCATTAAAATATCTATAAAATAAATAAATGACAAACAAGTTTTATATACACACAGAGTCAAATATAGAAATATACCAATAACAACATCAATAATATAATAACATTGTTTTCTAACATAGGAACAAGGCCCCAAATTTTAGGGAGTGAAATCAAAACCAGTACTTGACTGATACTTATTTTATCGACCCTGAATGGATGAAAGACAAAGTCAGCCTTGATAAGTTCCGAACTAAGAATGTAAAGGGATGCAACTAAATACTGCAAAGCATTATGCATGACACACTACAGATTCTGCCAATCCACTATCCATTAACATATAATATTGATCTCTCTCTTGCTTGGGCATATGAAGAAAACACTAAAATGTTAAGAGTATCAGAGGTAAAGTTTTTCAATTACTACACATGGACTGAATATTATCACAAAGATATAGTGAAAGGGCTTTTTTAAATGTTTCACAATCAGTTTTATGAATCTAAAGACATTACAAGAGGCAATGCCAACCAGCTCAACCTTCCCTTGTTTCTCCCACCTCAGAATTGGTAACAAACTTAATCAGAAAATAATACTTTTTAAGTAGCAATAACCATAGCTGTGGGTTATGGTATTGTCCCAAACTGTTCTGGTTACCTAAGCAATAATATCATTAAGATCTGAATGCTCAAAATCCTCAACCCTCTGAATGCCAAAATACTCAACCCAAACAGCTCAATAACATTTATTTAGAGAAAACATAAGGTAGACCAATAGCTAATTAACTCCTCCAATATGGAAAACAAGTTGAAGAATATAGCATATTGAACTTTGGTCTTTAATTCTGAACAAGTACTAGATGGATTTACACTTTAAATAGATGCAGAAATTTCAAGACCAAAAAATAAAAAAATAATAAAAATTTCTATTTGTAGCCATGTAGCTAAATTAAACCAGTTCATAGTCAATAATTCCCATCACATATCAATACGAGCAATAATTTCCCCTGCCGATGTTTTTTAATGACTAGCCAGTCTCGGTTTACTTGTTCTCCACTTGCTGTGAAGATTAACATTGCCCATTGAACAGATGCACGGCCCAATTGCTAACACCAGACCTGCTATACATGTGTCATACAGTTTGCTTTTTGCATAATGAAAGAAACACTTTGTTGCCAACAGAAAAAACAGCTCTCTAAACTTCTTATATTTCCTCCTTACTCTAGTTACTTATGTTTTAAATAAAATACTGGTGGTGGTGAGGTGTGTGCATGTGCACGCGTGTGGTAACCATGATTGCAAGCCTATGCCTAATGGTTTCATGCAACCAGCCTTGTTTACTGCAAATTGAATTTATCATGGACACTGGATAATTTAACCCATCAAGAAACAGTCATCATTTACATCCGTTTTCCATGCTGGCATGGGTCAGATGGGTGATTTTGGCCCACGTCGATTGTCAATGGAGTCACCACTCTCCTAGACGGGTCGGGGGACCATACCTCACATATGTTTCGCTTGGCTTGGTTTCCACGACTCGATGCCCTTCCTAACACCAACCACTTTACAGAGTGTACTGGGTGCATTTATCATGGCACTAGAGAGGTTGTCATGTTCAAGACACGACTATTTATAAAAACCAGCCTTAACAGTGATGGAATAGAAAATTAAAAAAAGGAAACTTATCTTCACCACTATACAATCTATGCTTATAGAGTTATTTCAAGAGAATTTTTATCATCTAAGATCATTTTACAATTCAGTGAATATATTAGATATCAAAGTTCCCCAAACCAACAATGAGAAACAAAAATCTTATGAAAACCAACTGCAAATACTAACAACTGCTTTATGGTTACTACTAAATATCTATTTGGCCCTTTTCTAAAACTGTTGAAGTTTTAAAGGGTCCACTTTCAAACTTACAGGTGACAGTGACATCTAAAGAACAGCAAAGATAAAATCTAACTTTAAAACTATGGTAAACATGAAAAACAAAAATAGGTTCATCCGTATAGTCGAAACGTGTGATAAAATGTATGTTGACATTTCTATGAAGTTACTTTCTATTTTTAAAAAAATCAAAACAAACTGGGCAAATCTAAAATAGAACCAACCATTCTAAGAGTATTTTTTGACAGCAATGATAATGGCTCTACAAACAACTATTGAAGTAAAGTGAAGATGGTGCAAACAAATGCTATGCTTTCCACTCTATAAATTGGTACTTTACTTCTTCAAGTTCAAATCACATCACTTGAAGAGTATCAGTAAGATACAAGAGATAAACTCAATTGACTTTTATACCATACCAAAAAAACCATGTGCCAAAGTAGATTAAAATGTCAAAATGAAAAAAAAATGGCAAAGTACATTGAAATGGTTCAGACCTTGTAATTTTCAAATCATTTCACTGTGAACAAAGCCCTGGGAACTATTAGTAGCTCCAGGGTGTAAAAATGATTAAAGTATCCATAGCCATTTTTCCTTCACATCACACATCACCTGTTTGTGAACATGCATCCAGCTGCTGATGGTGGGTTGTGCCCCTTGAGTAAGTCATCTAACTCTGCTAACAGTAGCTTCATGTACAAGAATTCCTAACTCAGTAAATACATCACAACTGATGTTGGCAGATTAAGTAAAAATTTCAATTTAATTGGGAATTGACACCCATTATTAAACCGAAACTAGGTAACAATTGAAATAAATTATATTGTGATATATTAGAGATGAAGAAATGGAGTGGGTGTTAAAAATGTGAGAACCAACACTTTTATTTAAGGTGTTTTTTAAAGGCCTCCCATAGTTTAACTCTTAACATCCTGTTGAAAATTGTCTAAGTTCTGTAATTATGGAGTAGAAAATGCCTAAAAATGGGTTTTTTCCAGGTTATTTATTATGAAATTTATATGTAAGAAACACAAGTGCTTGATGTGTTTTCGAACATAAAATAGTTCACTTTCACCATATAAATAGTTCAATGATTCATATCAATATAATGATGTGGTACCGTGTGGAACTGTGTCCTACAGGACATCAAGAGTTAAATGCAAAGGTCAAGAATTATGCTGAATAGAAAAATAAAATAAATAAAATGTAAAATAAAAACAGTTGAGGAAGAAACTGAACAATTTAGTTATATAATGTTTTTTAACATGCAGATTATTTGACAGAAGTACCAATGAAAGAAGATAAGGCAGATGGTGTTCTAGCTTTCACTCGAGTTCTGCTGTTACAGATCATCATCAGTATTAAAAGTGATTCTCAACCCCTCATTTATAGAAACCAGCACTGTAATTGGCTTTATTATGGTGATAACCTTGTGTTAATAATCATAAGTAAATAATTCTATATTATAATAATAGAAATGGTTATTGAATCACCATGAGAATCTGCAATTACTACCTGCTACTGCTGCTATAAATACTCTTGTAAACTAGTATTTCTACAGTTCTGCCAGTAGAACTTACAGAAAATTAAAGCCAGATTTCAATTGACTCATTTTGAGTTATTCACACTTCAATTCTTTTTTTTATACTAAAAGTTCCAATCATCAGGATGGAATGGGATTATGACATGAAAAACTCCATGTGGGACTGACAAGTACAGAGGCTCCACGCACCATTAAGCATCTTTCTGTTTGTCTTTATGCAGTATAAAACTACACTTGAAGGAACTAGTGACTTACCTGGGACTCTGCAAAATCAGTTTCCTCAGAAAGTTTTGAAATTATTTCTAAGTGCACTATCTATGATAACACCTTAACTGCTTTCAGAAATGCTTCTAGTCAGTCAGCCAATAAGTCTTAGTAAGACACAAGCTTACCACTTGCAAACTATTGACTACCGCATCTGTTGATGAATATGTAAGACTGTAACTATTGACTACCGCATCTGTTGATGAATATGTAAGACTGTAACTATTGACTACCGCATCTGTTGATGAATATGTGAGACTGTAACTTCCAAGTGTTACAGCTGACACACACAGAAACGAATATATTTGTGATTCATCCATGGAATATTTTCTGCCTGTATATGAACCAGACTACTGGAAAACAAAACTCTAGCTTTGACTGACCCCATAAATCAGGCTTGTGCTTTGGAAACAGCCATGAAATATTCCCAGGCCTAAGACGGCTCTTCAAGTAGAAAATTGTACAGCAGCTTCAACCTAAGTGGCTAGAAGAATGTTTGAACTCTGAAACAAATCAGACTTCTGAAATAAGCACCCCCTTATGTAGTTGTGCCTTGTCAGGGTCAAAGGGTGCTATTTTCTACAGGAATCTTTAAGTGGCAATGATTTCATCCAATGACCAGCCAGCAATACTACTGGTTTCAAATTAAGAAAAAGTGACATTCAGTGGTGCATAACCCAAGGTTGCTAACTAAAGAACATAAGGGTATGATATCAATGGCTTCAGTTAATTTAACTAAGTGAATCAAGAATTATTGTGAACTAGAATTAAAAGTAAAAGATTGCCTATATGGTCAAATATGTTTCCGCGTACTACCTGACTGCTATGCAGACATTCTTGGTATTCCTGTTTTGAGCAAACATTCATCTGTAGAATTCGGTGATCCCCAGCAACTGGTTTGCTCTCTGGCATCACTAAAAATCTGCATAAAATCTTCTCTAATCTGTCACCATATTTTAAACCTGTAATTATGATATCATATAGGCGCAGATGGCTGTGTGGTTAAGGAGTTCGCTTCGCAACCGCATGGTCTCGGGTTCAGTACCACTGCGTGGCACCTTGGGTAA
>JAOPJM010521112.1:0-10633 GCA_027124095.1 Muusoctopus leioderma
CTGATCGACTTCAAGGCGGTGCCCCAGCATGGCCGCAGTCCAATGACTGAAACAAGTAAAATAGTAAAAGAGTAAAAGAGTAAGAGAAAACGCAGGGAATGAGAGCTGAACAAAGAGGCGTCTACGTTGAACAGATGTGAAACAGAAACAAGGAAAGGAGAGATACCATGAAGGAAGGAGAGCAATAGGCATATTTAGTGTAGGTGTGAAACAGGGACCAGGAAAGGAGAGATACCATGAAGGAAGGAGAGCAATAGGCATATTTAGTGTAGGTGTGAAACAGAGACACTGCGGGAAGAGAAGCACAACTGCCAGAAAAACGTGAAAGAATTTGAGAAAATATGTGAATTAGACAGCAGTAAAGAGGAGGTGCCAGAAATAATGTTGAGGAGCTCTTCAACATTAAGCCAATGCATATAATCTGCCTACACTGTCAAGCAGCTCTATGGTTTCACAGTGAGTCATTAAGCTGCTGCCAAATTTGGAGGACTATCCTGTCGAGTTGAGAGACTTATTTAATGATATTACGCAAGAAGGTCAACATTTTAGGCAGCATATCCGAAACTATAATTGTGCTTTTTCCTTCCCATCTTTTTGAACAAATATCACACCACTATCAGGACGAGGAATATACTGTTTCCGCATGCAAGGATAAACACATCAGTACATGTCTAATCTTCATCGTGAAGAGAATGATCAGCCAAAATATGGAGAGGTTTACATCATAGACGCAATGGGAGCAGTGAGGACATGAGCACAAGCACGTCAAAATAATCAGTGCTTATAGTCATTGATGGATATATTTCAAGGTGTTATAACCGAGCACAACACTTACGTTAATGCCGACAAAACCATGAGAATGGTAGAACAAGGAGAAAAAGAATGAGCATCACGAGAAAATGTTGAGTCATGAAGAATAACTATGCACTTTATATCAGGTCCAAACCCCAGATGATACAACATTACAAGAGGTAATGAGGTTGCTGCAATATGGTGGTTGTTTCTAATTAAACCGTGGAATCTCCACGGGTCCAGCTAGTGTATATGAATGTGGGCTTGCGATATACGGATGTCATGAATCACTAGGAAGCTGTGCAAGCACTGATGGACTATGTGAATTCAATAAGACCTTCAGTACAGTTCACAACGGAAAAGGAAAAGAACAACAAACTGGCCTTCCTGGATGTGTTAATAACTCGCACAAAGTGTTAATATAAGTGATGGTTAAGCGTTAAATGTGGTAGTTTAGCTAGTGGGTGTGAGTTCAATCCCTGGATTAGTGTACTTATATTACTCTAGGGTAAGAGGCATGAGTAAGCAACATCACAAATTAACTAATTACTAACACGAGGATATCCCTGGCATGGACAGCAGAATGAGAACTATCTACTCCCGTGGTGTGAATAAAGGGTTCGGTTCAAATTTCCGAGAACATCACCTAATAGGACAGGCACCTGAAGAAGGTCAGAGGGTACAACGGCCAAAGCGTTGTGATTATAGCAACCAAGACGAGATCACTAGTCCGAATAAACCTGCGTATAATAATGATAATTCCTCTTCTCAGAAATTCAGACAAAAGTTGAAATCTGTGTTTCCCAATACTGAAATCGCACTCCAAATATTTGTGTATATGATGGTCCCCAATTGCACCAGAGAGCGTTCATTTTCTAGGTTTAAAATTATAAAGAATCATCTTAGCAACACAATGGAACATCAGTGGTTGAGTCTTCTTTCCCTCATGAGCATTAAAAGTGACATCCTCAATAACACAGACTTTAAACTGCAATAAAATGCCTCAAATTTCCTAGTTGGAAAATAAATTTGAATGCGTTGAGGCGAGAAAAATAGGGGCCCCAATTATATTGATTTGCCCGGAGGCCCCCAAATATACTTAAGAGGGCACTGAATGTAGTCCTAGATATACAAAGGCGGGATGTTCATGGATGGGTACCATTTGGTCATAGATCTACTCGATCAGGGTTGACGTAGGGCTAAACATTTGACAATTTTGTTATATTAGATTTAGTTATAATGTATGCATTAGAAAACTTTTCGCACATGTTTTATAAATCAAGTTTCAAAATGAAGACTATTTCGTTAACTTTAATTCTAAGTAAGTCTGGACATAAAAAAGCATACGACACATGAGAGAAAATAAAAAAGGAGTAACAGGTTGGATGGATCCCACATCATCTAGTTGACACCTTTGTTTATTAACCAACATGCTACCAGTACTCTTTTTATATTCAGCAATCTCTATGTTTAGTCTGAGATCGTTTTATACGTAATACAGATAGGTTTATGGCCCAAGATGTCAACTAAGAGGGGTAGGCTTGATTCAAGCAAGTTAATAACATTTGTTTTTCTTAATGTTTTTATTAATGTGAAAGGTATAACGTCAACGCTTTGAACATTGTAAACTATGACGACTGCGATCGTAAACGTGTGCGTATATGAGATACTAGTTAGACAGAACAACTCTTCATAAAGGAGTTCAATTCATCGTTGCCTGAAAATATAAGACTTTAATTTTATTGTTTTCTGCTACTCCTCACGTTTATAAAACATTCAAATCTGGGGTTTCTATTGTAGCTAAGTGGTTTAGGTAATATATACTTGAATGCCTTGGTGGCGACAGCAGAGTACCAGTGACACATATTTAACTGATGACCTTCAGTTCGTTTTCCAATACTCCAATGGTATCTACAGTACTTTATTATGTATTGAGGACTTTGATGTTTATGATTAGAGCTTGGTAGTTTCAATTCAAAGAAACTTAATTCACAGTAAATTGCTCGATGCATGATATATTATGGCATGCTGGCGTTACGAGAAATAGTTGTTAGTTGCACTTTATGCTGTGTTTAGGTTTAGCTACCCCCCCCCCCTCCATTTTTTGTGTACTCTCATACTGTTTCTGAGTGACGTAGCATAAATGAAGGGCACCATTCCGGGTGCGATCACGGCTGTTAAGAAGCCAAATGAAATGCATGCGTATGGAGTTCTCGTAACCTATGTGGCATTAAATGATCCACTTAATGTCAATACACACAATTTCCATCGTCTTCATGGGACTGAAATACGCATGTGGAGATGAAATACCTGTGTGGAGATGAAATACCTGAAACGCAGTGATTCCCATGTAAGTAGTTGTGGGTGACAGAATCTCTAAATACTTCTAGCTTTCTTTCCATTTCTTCAAACTAAGCAGTAGTCTATAAAATAAATCTAGGGCATCTAGTATTTTACTATATAGGAATTTTCTGGATATTTTAGAGATTCACAAATGCAAAATGGGGGACAACTGAACTTTGTACAGGAAGGTTTCTACTCCACTACAGATTCAGATGTTCTGAAGTTTTTGTCATAAGAGCATACAGATTGTACACAGGCATTGATTTTAAATGGTAATAAGAATCCTTACTTGTCGCCACTATGGTATCAAAGTGACCAAGCCATTTAGCAATAGCTGAAATACAATCACCGTATTGTGGAAATACTCAAGATTGTCTTAGTATCGAAGAATGATAGATCCAACCAAAGGCCGATATAGATTAAGCTACACACGCTAAGATTACTCATCAATTGTAACATTAATGCTCAAGATAGACACGTAACAGAAGAGTTGTTCTATTTTTAGTAACAGAGTATAGATGAGATATGCTGGGCATTCTATCTGCCCTTCACTATTGGAATATTTCCGTCTTTATGATTTTAACATTGAGATCAATCCCAGTGGTTTCAGGCAATGAAATTATCAACAATGTATTGTACATGGGATAATATATTTGCCTCAAGGACAGAGTTCTTAGAAAATAGCAAAATATTTATAATCCACAAATCTCGGCTTTCTAGACCGTCTTCTATAGATAATGTTCTTTAACGCTGTTTAGAACAGATTAAGCATTTTTTAAAGATTACATTACCATCAATTATTACTGGCTTAAATTTATCTGAATTCTTTTGTTAAGTAAATATTTTTTGCTTTTACAAGCAATACGACATTCCTAATATGGATCAACATTCTGTCTGAAATCTGTTGACGAGAGAAACAAACAAAAATTTCAAGGAAAATATTTTCTGGTAATGATATCAATTCTACCCAACAGACACTTAAATGGCAGTTTTTGCTATTTTCTGGAAACAGAACCTGCTTTAAATAAAGGAAACATGCAGATGAGGTGATTTAAAATTCAAATGTTCGTGAAAATAAAGGTAATTTTGTTTTGATCAAAACATAAATATAATTTTAATTGCAATGTTTATCAATAAATATTATATTTGTATTTCTATGTATTCAAATACATATTACTGTTTTCTTTTTACCATTCGTATGGCCTAGTTTCCCTGACATTTTGCATTTCTCTATAATCTCATTAGTTAATCGTTGATTTTTGTGGCATTCCTTTTAATCTTCGTTTTTCTCAGCAATCCTTTCAATATTTCATTTTTTCACATTATATTTTTAACTAATTGGGTAAGTTCGGATTTTGATTTTCTTTTTCTCGGCGCAAATAACTCATTTGGCTTACGTGTGGCACGTTTTCTTTGAAATAAAACAAATTTCTATTTACGTTTTACATCTAGTTGCTGTAACTATCTCTTCATGATCAGTCAGAACATTACTGATAATCATTCCATCAGATGAAAACTGTGCAGTCTCTAATTTGTGTTAAGAAATTATATGTAATGTTTGTGTTCAACAAAATGCAAATAAAGTAAAATAGTAATATTTTACATTGACGTGTATTCGAAACATCACATTGACGTGTATTCACACTGACGTGTATTCAAAACATCACATTGACGTGTATTCGAAACATCACACTGACGTGTATTCGAAACATCACATTGACGTGTATTCGAAACATCACATTGACGTGTATTCGAAACATCACATTGACGTGTATTCAAAACATCACACTGACGTGTATTCACACTGACGGGTATTCAAAACATCACACTGACGTGTATTCGAAACATCACACTGACGTGTATTCACACTGACGGGTATTCAAAACATCACACTGACGTGTATTCAAAACATCACATTGACGTGTATTCAAAACATCACACTAGCTAATTTTAGATTCACATTGCTTTGTAGCCTTGAAACATTCCTGGCTATATGTATTGATATTATCTAATCACTGCTTTCATTTGCATTCCTTTTAATTTTGATCTTTTATTAGAAATCATCCAAAATTTTCATTTGCCAGATTTTTTCAATTAATTGTATAAGTTCGTATATCGAATTTCCATGGAGCAAAACCTCATTCGGCTTATTTGAAATAAAACAAAATTGTACATATGTTTTAAATCAAGTTGCTGTAGCCATCTGTTCTTGACTAATCACACATTGCCGATAAACATTCCATCAAAGGAAAACTGTACAGTCTCCAATTCGTGTTTAGATGTTTTGTATAAAGTTTAAGTACAAATCATTGCTTTAATTACATCACATAAACTTGTAATGCTATAAAATATATAATCCTTATGAGATATTCAACGTTTAGCACTACTATTTCATGTTTATGTAGCTTTTTCTATATCGCAGTAAGATGCAGAGTATACAAACAAACATTCCAAACACTAACTAGAGCCAACGAGAATGTTACTTATCTTTTCATTATCTCCCTCCTGTATAAAGCTGGTTTAATGTGTAATATGTATATCTTCATAAAATTAAAATTCACAACGAATAATAACCTTATTTGCTTTCTCCCTAAAAACAAAACGTATCCTCTTGCGTATGTATGAAATTGAACAAACGATTCTACGGTCATATTTATGCTTTTATTTTTATAGTCATAGTTTACTGGCGATAAACCAATTAAAGTACATATTTTCACATATCTCAATGGGAATGTTTGATTTTGAAAATTATGTGATCTAATCAAATCTAATGATCTACTGTTACGCTTATTGAAATTAGATTATTTGGTAAACTCACAAATGTTAGAAAAACAATAATTATACAAACCAAGGAGAAAACCTATTTGTGATCGATCGAACTGCTAGAAGTAGTAGCCAAATATCTCTCATATACACCCTACCGTTTAAAAAAATGTGAAGGACATATTGGATAATATAGTCCTAAAAACACTGTTCCTAAAAACAATAGACGAGATGGCCATGGCCGTAATGTCTTTAATCATATGCTTGTTGTGTCAAGGCTGACATAAGTTTAAACAATGATTACAACAAAAATGACAACAACCAACCAACAAACCAATTAAACGAGACGTTCCTTCAACATATCAGTCTTTAACTACCTCTGTATATTTTAGTTATTTTTTATTGAGTGGTTCATTTGAAACTTCGGAAACAACCTTTAAACCATTTACTTTTTTGACCAAGTGATACGAACCAATATGAAGAATAGACATATAATAGGAAAATAAAATGTGAGGAAAACTTTAATTTCATGTTGAAATATTTATTATTATTCCCCAGTTACTAGACAACTGCAATATAATAGATTTTATAGCAAATTATTCTATAGCTGCCAGTTTCGTATATTATTATTTTATTGCATTATACAAATAATCTCATCATATATTCGTGTTTGAAAAGATGTTGTTTAGATTTCATACATTTTATGGTGTTACTTTACTTATCTTATTTAAAGCATCTTTCCTCAGATTTTTATTAAATTTGGTTTATTATACAGCATTAACTTCGGTTATTAAAAATATACATGTATTACTACAGCTAAAACTTAACACTGCATTTAGCATGGCAACATTTTTAAGAAGATCGCTTCGCAATCACGAAGTCCCGGGATAATAAACTGACAGTTCAGTTGATCGAACAACTGAACACTCATCGTCTTCAATTCAGACGGAGATCCATCAATTCCTACTGTAGTAATAATACACATGTTGTGCTAGATTTTCTTCTCAACTATATCTAATTTGACATATTGTTTCTCAATTGATAGAGTATTTCTATAAGTATGCTTAGCATTTTACATATCAGAAGTATTATTTTATGTATCTTCATGATTTTGAATTGATTTAATTTGTCTCTTGTATTGTCACAATATATTTAATTTTCTGTTGTATATAAGTCTACTGTGATGCTGTGTTATTATTTTACTGCTGTATTGAGTCTTGATCACGTATGTCTTCTATTGGGTCTTGACCACGTATGCCTTGTATTGACTTACGTCAAGCATGATGACGAACACGACACATATCCATTAATTATAGTATTTGCGTTGCATTTTATCCATATTGATGTCTTTCAAAGCCAATAATACATGACATCACTACTCCTCACAGAAATAATGATACCGTTGAGGTTTACACCTTCATTCGCCCTTTAAAATACAAGCAGCATTCAGAAGATTCGTTTGGGATTCTCAGCCGTATTTTCCTTCTTGAAGAAGACTGGAAGACACTAGTATCAGTCGATTAAGTTTGTTCCAGTACTTCCCTTGACACGTTATTTTATAGATTCTGAGAGGAAGAAAGGTAAAATATACTCGGCGGAATTTGAACTTAGAATGTAAATGGCCGGTACAAAATACTACAAGGCATATTTTCCGACGCTCTAACGATATTGCCAATCCACCGCCTAATCACATATGGGTTTGATAAATACGCGAAAATAATCAGTAAATTATTGACGCGTTAGCAGTGCTCGTTTTTGTATGTTATAATGTGCTACAGAAGAAACCTATAGATTTCAGCCGACACTGCATGTGAAAATTAAACTTGATTAAATACATTGAACCGTCGTAAAAGACTGTCGTGATATACAATCTCACCGTGGACAGAAAAAAGAGGGATGAGCTGGACCATATATAATCCTTAATGAGATTTCATCAGCAACTGAATACCCTTCTCTCACTTTCGGCGGTGATACTGTATATATATAGCCCATATTATTAATGGATTTATTATCGGATATACAGATTCGCATAAGTGATGCATTATGGGTCACTAGTTCCGTTAATAAATTATCGGCACTGTGAACACTGCTACGGCGTCAGTAATTTATAAATCGAATTAGCTACCAAGAATACGTTATTTATACAAATCTATCTATCCGATTTAATGAAGCTCTTAATAATAATGGCTATATATACAGTATCACCATGGGCAGTTAGACAAGGGTAGTCATTTTCAGATAACATCTCATTAAAGATTGAAACTGGTCTAGCTGATCTTTCATTTCTTGTCCACGGTAAGATTGTATAAAAACACAATCATTTACGACTGTCCAGGGTATTTAGTTAAATTTAATTTACACACGTAGTATTAGCTGAAATTAGCTGAGGTTAATTCTGAAGTACATTATAGTATACATAAAATCATCCATTACAATAATACGAACGATATTAGAGCGCAAATAGGATAGAACTCACTATCAATATAATTGATCATGATAAAAAATAGTAATACGATACACACTATCGTAATAAATGTATACAAAGTACAGTATGATATTCGTATTTATTAATATAAGAGCCGTTTACATAGCCTCATGGGCATAACCAACTGTCCTACCATGCTGCACTTTAAACACACTTCAAAACATCATTAATAGTGTGGATTAGAATGGAGAAACTCATATGGTTACACGTCCAATCAAATAAGAATGGAGGAGATACAATAGTATCAGACCTAAACACCGTTTACTTTATAAACACCCCACATAAACACACCATCATACTACTCCGAGCTAACTACAATGAATCTTCTTAAGTCCGCACATTTTGTTCCACATACCTAGCTACCACAAGCACATAGCAACAAAACTTCGAACTCTCCTCTTGCTACCTGCCCATTATCAGTAACGCACTTTAATATGTTAATGAATAAATCAACAATTTCACAAATTTCAACAAAGCCCGATGGAACCACTTCGATCGAGTCACCTGTATTACAGTTCTAAAAATTCAACAGCTTCATAATCACCAAAATAGATGTTACAGTGCAATCATCGAACGAAATAATTGTATCACGGACCCAGAGTATATCACATACAGCAACATAACAAATATAATGCAAATCACACATCCGAGAATAGCTAACCTGACAAAAACTAGGGACCACCTTAAACACAACTTGCCAACACCATGCAATTCCTTTCCCCACTATCCACTTCAAAATGCAAATACAGGTCCTTAAAAACAATCTCAATCGCAGGCTGGTGAATAATGTATCATGCCGTCAAGAATACAGAGTAAAACAGCAACATATCTAGTTTGTAACTTCTCGAAAGGTGTACGACAAGTATCCGTCTTCTCGGCCACTCTTTTGAATTTAAATCTACATGACCATCACGCACACCACAAAACATATGAACAGATTCATAAGTAGGTGTCAACACAGATACCATCTCCCACATACACCCTGACATATCTGTACAGTTACTATAACATAAACAAAAAATCAACAAATCAACCTAGAAACAACGATTCAACAACCTAGAAACATCGCTCCTAGTAAATAGACTAAAACTAGCATTTAAAAACCCCGCAATCTACCTGTTATTATCGCCACTCAAAAAATACAGCCAGCCATCACAACCACAACATAAATATACTATGAATTAGATACAACACTTCCCGAACATTCACAGATCTCATACAAGACAAACTTTAAAAATAGAAATAAACGAACTAAAAACACACTAAAAGTGATCACAGTAACCATATTTGGAAAATACAAAGAAACAGCAATACTAGTGTACAAATTATATATTTGAACCATCCTGAGCTATGAGAGTACTGTATGGGCACACACACTCTCCACAACAACCTACAAAGAACACAAACCTACATTATCTAAATACTATTGCTGTCATAGTGTACAGTACACATTCCACAATGTCACCCATAAACCCGATACTGTGACTGACTTGTATATTCCATGATATCGATCTGCGAAGGTCATGAACACAGCCTTTTCCTCCAGACCAAACCATTAAAAGAATGATAATACTAAAAGTGACATAGCTATTGCACAATTTAAAATGCGAAGAAAGACTTATAATCTACATATTAAATATGCGAAACAGATGACAAGTTTGAACCATACATACTTAAACATTACATATTTAAATTTATTATTTAAGACAATTTTGACAATTATGACATTATGAACCTTACATTTTTAAACATTACATTTTTAAATTTATTCTCTAAGACAATTTTGACAATTATGATAGTCTTTAATCTATACACTGTCTTAAAATTATACACATAATTTCTCCTTCCCTGCTAATTCTACAACCAATCTATATACCGGTCAATTCATCTCCCTCCCTGTTAATCCATGATATTGATCACTGAGTGGACCATAAGATTTCCTTGGTCGACTACCATTCTATAATCGACTACCATTCTATAATCGCTTAATATTAATACTATACTGATTAGTTAATTTCGAGTTTTAGATTTTTTCATCGTAAAGATATATGTAAACAATGGAGTTACCTCCCTTAAACTAGATCTCGTTAAATATTACTTTCAAATTTTTCTGAGTATATTTCATTTTCGCATATAACATATTTTAATATGCCTTAGTTACATATGCCCTCCTACTGATTTCTACCACCAGTAATGTCTATCTTAATTTTCCCAACTTCTGCATTAATGATATTTCTCACTCTAAGTAGA
>JAOPJM010521120.1:0-10633 GCA_027124095.1 Muusoctopus leioderma
TGGGACTGAACCCGAAACCATGTGGTTGCAAAGCGAACTCCTTAACCACACAGCCATGCCTGCGCCTATATGTATATGTATACATATATACATATATATATACACACGATGGGCTTCTGCAGTTTCCGTCTACCAATTCCACTCACAAGGCATTGGTCGGCCTAAGGGGCTATAGTAGAAGACACTTTCCCAAGGTGCCACGCAGTGGGACTGAACCCGAAACCAACCACATAGTTGCAAAGCGAACTCCTTAACCACACAGCCATGCCTGCACCTATTTCTTTGTTTAATTCTTTTTTTTTTTTTTTTTTTTTGTTTTTTTAAATCTACGAAATCTAGATTGTTGCTCACAATGGACTTTGGTTGAATAATCTGGGAGAGACATACGAGAAACAATTTGGTGAAGAAGCGCCAGACAACCTTCGAGATCTGGTGCGTTCTTGGGTCGACTCGTTTAAGATAGAGCAGTAAGTATCCAGCCATTTTGTGGAATAAGTTCTATTCAGCTTTTAACTTTGGTCAGTGGAGGAGGTTGACTCCTCTCACTTGCAGATGTCTTCCTTCTTCTCCTTCTTCTTCCATACTCTGGCATTGAGATCTTTACCGTAAACAGCAATTAGAGGAAGGCCTGAAGAGGAATTAACAGGTGTTAGTGTCAGGAATGAGGTAGACATGAATCCAAAGACTCAGTCTTTGGTGATGTGACATTGATAATGATAATAATAATGATAATAATAATAATAATAATAATAATAATTCTTTCTAATATTGGCACAAGACCAGACATTTTTTTTGAGGGGGAGGGGTTGATTAAATCGACCCCAGTACTTGACTGTTTACTTTGTTTATCGACCCCAGATGGATGAAAGGCAAAGTTGGCCTTGGCGGGGTTTGAACTCAGAGCGTAGCGAGCCGGAACGTATACTGCAAGGCATTCTGTCTGACGCACTTACGATTCAGCCAATCCACCACCGTTAACAATAATAATAAAAATAATAGCTACAACAGCAAGATCCACAGTAACAACAACTGCAACAATCGCAACATGAGACATAATAACAACAGCCACAACTACAAAAAAAGAGAAGAAAACAAGAGCAGCATCAGAAAAACAAGCTACAACAAGAGACAAACAAACAGCAGCAGCACCAAGAGCAGAAACAACAACAACAACAACATTAACAACAACAACAACAACAACAACTGCTGCAGCAGCAAGAAACACACCAAGAAAAGCAACAACACGAGCAAAACCAGCAGCAACCGCGACAACTACAACAACAGCAGCAACAAGAGCGAAAACAAATTCAAACAACAACTCACAGGCGAACACATCAGCCACATAGTTTTCCGAGAGGGGAATGAGGATTTGATGGAGTTCGTACGGTCAAACAAAGAAAGAATGTGGATAACAGTTGATGGGGTGGGGGCTTGATGCGCTAACCTTCTCAAAAACGCAACCAGGGAGACTTCTGGTTAGAACTACACCAGAAGTGTATCGCTCCCTGAAAAAGCGATTTCTACATGACGTGGGACATTTAAAAAACTTACTGGACAAAAGAATTCTGGATGGCTTTGACAAGTGCTCCGAAAAAGCATTACCACTAAACCCGGGTAAATGACTAACTCCCTTTTGTTGTTTCTTCTCCTCCCCCTAACATGGCCATACTAAAAAAATAGGTGTTATAGCTGCACATAGCCTAGGGTCGGCATAGAAGCAGAGACACCTGCTAAACAATCTCAGGTCACTACGTCTGGAGGTGGTAGCCACGCACGAAACTAGGATTTCCGAGACGCATGCGCTCACCTTTCTTCTGGACGACTACAAGGTTTACACCTCGTTCGGTCAGTCCAGATCGAGTATCGTGTTGATGCTGTTTCGAAAAGGCTTCGATCTATACGTAAGTATGGTAAGTCAGTGATCTTGAACGGAACAGCACTGTGGGCGATGATAGTGCCTTCAGACTAGTGGTCGATAGAAGCTGGTCGGCCGAGCTTTTTCAGACGCCTAGAGAAATTCCAAAGAACATTTCGCTCATTAGTGTTAGTGGAGGCCATGGCAACACAAGAAGTAGCCCAGAGGTTACAAAAAACAAACAACTGGAAGTCACCATGACATGATAAGATTCCAAATTTCTGCTTAAAATATTTCAGTCACATAAAGTGATAGCAGAGAAGTTTAATGAGATACTGCTGAAGCCGGAGACAACACCTGACTGGCTCACTGAGAGGAAAACCATCTTAATCCCCAAGACTAAAGAAACAGAAAACCCATAACCTACCTTCCTACAACCTACAAAACTTAACACCAGTTATTATCGCAGAGAGTAAATAAAAGCATGAAAAAGAAAATGCAAAACAAAAAACTACCTGCTTCCAGAATAGCAGAAGGGATGGTTGTAAAGATCTGTTAATGATCAAGAAATAAAAGAATGTAGAAGGAAAAAGAAGGGTCTGAGCATGGTTTAGATTGACTACCAGAAGGTCTTTGATAGTATTCCCCACACGTGGATCCTGGAAACACCAGCCAGGAGTAAGTTAGCACCAATAATTTGAAGATATATGAAATATGTCCTGAGTTGATGGCAAATAGTTTTGTAGATACAGACAAAAGAAGGAATTATAAAAACTAAACCCATCTCCATTAGAAGAGGAATATTCTAAGAGGACTCCGTCTCTCCACTCCTTTGTCTGGTACTGACACCTTCAACCGACATGTTACACAAGACCGGACTCGGTTACAAATGTTATGGTAAGGCAATCAATCATCTTTTGTATATAAATAACCTCGAGTTGCACGATGCAGATGATAAACAACTAGAAACACTATTGCAGACTATACATGCATTTATCAGAAAAAGTAATATGAGATTCGGGTTAGAAAATGCGCCAAGAAAGGAAAATTAATCAAGAACACTAATGTCATACTAGATTAAAAAAAACTGAGATAAGAGAATTAGACCAAACACCGACATACACATATTTAGGAATAAATGAAGTAAACAGTGCACAACACACACAAATGAAAGAAGAGATTGGGAAGGAATATTATAGACGTATTAGGTTAATA
Organism: Muusoctopus leioderma; assembly: GCA_027124095.1. Classification (NCBI taxonomy): domain Eukaryota; kingdom Metazoa; phylum Mollusca; class Cephalopoda; order Octopoda; family Octopodidae; genus Muusoctopus; species Muusoctopus leioderma. The sequence goes on from JAOPJM010521120.1 coordinate 3,071, forward strand.
CATAAAACTGAGTTTAATGCAAAAAGTAAGGTGATAGGTATCAATGCTGACTGAGTAATACACTAGCTGCCACAGTAACACGCTACAGTTATAATATTCTCAATTGGACACTAAATGAACTAGCAAGATTAGACAGAAAAATAATGACTGCATTTATAATACATCACCCAAAGACTGACATAGAAAGATCATGTTTACTACGAATACAAGGAAGGCGGGGCCTTACACAACTAGAAAACCAATATAAAATATCTATTGTAAGACTACACAAATATCTGCTGAAGAATAATGGATAACTAATACAAATAGCTACGAAACACGAACAAAACGAAAAATTGTTTTCTGTCTTCAATGAAGACAACAGATACAAAACAGCAGCTGAAATGACAGAAAGATGTGAGGAGAGAGGAGGAACAACTACAGAAATTGTGGAAAGGCTAAAATCTAAGCTAAAACTGGGGTTGCAGAATACCATGATAAAGCGATAACAAGAAAAGTCCCTATACGGTCAAACCTGAAAAGGCAGAGTGGAAGTAGACAAAGAAAATTTGCTACGCTGCCTTAGATGTGCAGGACTTAAAGCTGAGACTGAAGGCTTCTTAATTACAGCCTTCCTACTAGAAACCACCAACAGCTTATACTGAAGCAGAATACAGTAAGTAACTGAAGAATATGTGGAGATGGGGAAGAAACAATTAAACACATTGTCTCTGGTTGCCTAGTCTTAGACAAGAAAGAATACATCTACAGGCATGGCATATTTGGGACTTACATACACTGAGAGTTATGCCAGCATTATGAAATACCAACAGAAAAGAGGTGGTATATGGTATAGGCATTCACCAGAAAAGGTCTCAGAGAATGATAAAGCGACCATACTCTGGGATATAGCAACACACAGAGACTGCGAGAAGGCTAATCGACCAGATATTGATGTTAAGGACATCTAGGAAATTAGATGACTCCTAATGAAAGTATGAGTCCCAATAGATGATAATGTATCTCTAAAAAAAAACCGGAGAAATTATGCAAATATAGATAGATATTTATATTTATATTTGGATATAGAAATAGAGATAACCCGAATGTGGGGACTGAAAACAGAAACAATTCGGATAATAAAAGGTGCCTTGGGAATAATAATAAAAAAAACAACATCCAGACATATACATAACCAAAACCCCAGGACTTACAAATATGCTAGATACTGTACACATTATGTAGAGCACTTTCAATACAACAGAAACAACAAAACCAAAACTCTGCACAAATGCAAGGCACATAGAGCTGCGCTCGGTAGAGCAATGAAAGCATGCAATAAAAATAAGTCTGCTCTAATAATAATCATTTCATATATAAATGCCATTGTACATTGTACCGATCCAGCCTCTGAAGACGGGACACAAGGCCTCACATTTGGCGGGAGGGAACAGTCGATTATATCGACCCTACTACTTGACTGGTACTTTATTTTATCGACCCCAGAAGGTTGAAAAGTAAAGTTAACCTCGGCGGGAATTGAACTCAGAATGTAAAGAGCCGTAACACGGCTTTTTGCACGACGCTCTACTAATTCTGACAAATGACCCTTTTATTGGCCACAAAGGCACAAGACGTTGGGGAAAATCCAAGGACGGAATACAACACAAAGTGGGGATTATATCGTGCAAAAAGGAGGCAAAGTCAACAAAAACAATACATATGCATGTCAAAACGAAAAGTTCCCAATAGTGGGGAAGACCACCTAGGGCAAACAGGGGGGAAATTTCACTCAAAGTCCCGGATTACTCTGCCGCATAAAAGGCTTCAGAAGTGCCCTCTACTAGTTCCTTTCCTCCTGTTTAGAAAAACATCGTCAAAGTTGGCCATTAGAGCCTCGTCAATCTTGCCGCTCTCACCCACCTTCTGTTAAACACAATAGAAGGTAGCATCTCCCACCCTATCCTCACCTTCCACTTCAAGTGGTACTTGCAGAAGTTGATGAGAGCTTGGCGAGAGAGGAAAATCCTCATCTCAAACATTTAAAACGAGTCCACCACATAACTTCTATCACCATAGCCAACAGGCCCAGGAAGACTAGCCGCCCTCCCCGGCCAAAAGAAGATGGGCCGATTTTCACTATAGACTTAGCTGATAGCCGGATCCAACATACACGTGATAGCAGCTGTTCGACATAAGTCCACAAGTCGACAATCCACGGACACTGAACGGGATCGCGCAGGACGGTTTCGTCGCCCTGCGCGCATTTCGGACAGGTTCGGCTGTTGGCTCTTCCGTTCTTACAGAGCTCGTCTCGAACAGGTAATGCACCCTAGTAGCAATATCATGCCAAGTACTTTCAGAAGTTGTCCATAATCCCCAACCTGGGAAATTCTCCAGAACAGACTACTCAGACTGTCCTCGCCGACGCTCAGGAACGTTCCCATGGAATCGTCGCACATACCTTCTTCTACTAAGCCTCTATAGAATGCGAGTGCTGTTTTTATGCCGACCGCATTGTTCAGCTGGCAGTGTGCCGTCAGTACTTGGCAGCATTCTAGATGCTAAACGGCCCACATTGGTGTGTGCCTGACCCATGACTGCAGCTCGGTCAAAGAGACGTGGTACGTAAACATGTATCGCACGAGCGGTACTCATACAAAGTTCGCCTTCGCTTTCATCATCGTCGCAGTGATCCCGGTATTTCTGCAGGTGCATCTGCCTCATTACCTGTCTGCACATCATCAGCGACGGTATTCCGAAGCCTCTACGGGGTGGGTGTTGACAGCAGAGGGGTTTCTTGACCAGTGAAACCTGTGCCTTCCACAAGAAGTGAAAGAGCTTGCGCCCCAGTCTGGTTCGATGTTTCTTTGGAAAAGGCACGATGGTCAGGCAGTAGCACACCGCCGATGCAATATAGATGTTAGCCACTTCGATCTTTCAGGGACAGCTTCCTTTCAGTCCATTTCTGACTGAGACTGGCTCACCTGCTCGCGACCTCCTTCCAATTCCTAACTACCTGGAGTTCCAGTCTGAACCAGACCCCGAGCACCTTAATCGAGATCTCAGTTCTGCGGCAGAAACTGCCTCTCGCCGGCATGGAATTTCCTCTCTAGGTGCCGAGTTGCAAGCCCTTCGACTCGTCCTAGTTGATGCGTGCGCCTGTAAAATCTTGGTACACTTTCAGTATGATGCCGACTGCCTGTATGTCCGATATGATGACGGTAACGTCGTCCGCGTATGCAGACATGGCTCTCCTCTGATCCAGTTCAAGCGGGATGTCCCTCAAAGTTACCATCCTCCACAGCAATGGCTCCAGCACGAACACATACAGGAGTGAGAGGAAAGGGGCATTCTTGACGGACTGTGCGTTCGATGTGAAAGGGTTCTGAGAGGTGACCGTTTAATTTGACCACCGAACAAATGCTACTGTACATTGCATCGATCCAGCCTCTGAAGACGGGACAGAAACCGGCTGCTCTTTAGGATAGCCACCAAGTAGCAATGGTTGACCCTTTCGAAAGCTTTGGACTGATCAGAATTTACCAGCGTACCACTGAAGCCAGATCTACTCCCGGCTTACTCTACGTTGCATCGCATGAGGTGGAGGTTGTTGTGGCTAGATCTGCAGAGGATTGCACAGGTTTGCGCGTCTACGACTACATTATCGATGACAAGCGCCAACCTCTTGGCGAGCACCTTTTCAAACATGTTCAACTGTGTTTAGCAGAGTTGTGGGTCTCACGTTCTTCATCACGTACTTCTATTTTGAATCTCTCCGTTGCAGTATCACCACTCTCCGACCCACCCGACTGGGCATGCTCCATGTCTGATACCATGACAGTAGCGAAGATATCTCGTAGTGCGGTCCATTAAATCCCGTCGGTCACACCTCGCACAGCGGCTCAATAAGTCCATCACTTCGTCTGCTGAAATAGGCTATTCGCAGTACTCTGCCTCTCTGGTCAAGAGTCGTGGCAGACCGTCGAAGTCCATGGTCTTCAGTCTCCGCCCCCTGAATAGTTCGGCAAACTACTGCTGGAAACCACACATCTGCTTGTAATCGGATATCACGTGTCCGTTCCGGTCCGTCAATGACCGAATTGAAGGACCACGGCAGCCCATTTTGGGCTGTCGATTTTTAAATTTTTGCTGAAACAAAACTTGTTTTTCCTCGTTGAAATTGCAAAATTTCAACAATGGCTTCGAACGAAGAAATTATAATGTTCGAGAGAGTCATACAGAAGAAAGAGAGAGGGGTGGAGAGAGAAACAGACGAAGAGAGGGAGAGTGGTATAGGAAGACATTCTTGCGTTTCATCTGACAGCACAGCGAAGGCGGCTGCTACTACTACTATGTCATTGTGTGATGGTGGAAGCGAGGAAGGAAACAACAACAACAATAACAACAACAACAGTAATAATAACAACAACAACAACAATAAAAACAACAACTCTAGAAACGCTTTTAACAGCAACAGCAGTGGCGGTTACGATGAGCCCCCACTTCAGAACCAAGCAAATCGCAGCAGCCAAAACAACAACAACAACAACAACAACAACAACAACAACAACAACAACAACACCAACACCAACAACAACAACAACAACAACAACAACGTAAACCACAGCAATAAAAGCGGTTTCGTCGAACTACAAAAGACGGGAGCAATCATCAACAACTGGTGGTGGGGCGCCCTGAAGTGGGTGATTAGGTCAGAATCGGTAGCGTTTGGGCTGTCGAATCGGTAGCGTTTAGTAAAGAGCTAGTGATAGAGAGGAATAGATTGGAGGGAGAGCTAGTTAGCAACGTAGAAGAGGCTATTAACAAAGGCATCGCAACCGACGTGCTAGCGGCGAGAATGGCCCTCGACTATTTCTTTAACGCGAAATACGAAGGCTGCGTTGTCAGAGCTAGGGCTCATGCACTAAAACACGAGGGAACTAAAACTGTCCGTATGGGCCCGAGAGGCGGAGGCGCGGCGTGGAAACAAAGCCACAATTCTTTGTCGGACTGGACGGGTGCATTCTATTCGGTTCTATGCAGATATGTGCGGTTTTTCAGCAGCACTTTGCTTGACTGTTCGGGGCGGTCGACGGTGGGTCGGAGGAAAGGGCGGCAGTAGACTTTACTGCATACCTCGACGGCCCGCCGCGACTCTCGGTAGAAGAAACAAGGTGCTGCAAAAGACCGATAACAGCTGCTGAAATACGGGAGGTGATGAGTGGCTGCGCTAGGGTCAAATGGCCAGGTCTGGATCGTCTGCCCTACCAGCTTTACACCTACATGCCAGACTTGTTTGGCGACCTCTTGGCAGACGTCGACCGCAACTGGCAGCAGAACGGGAGAATGCCCAGTTCTGTGAGCCGTGGCTTCGTAGCGCTGCGGAGAAAGGACTCGAACAAAGGGGACGTAGTGGATAACTTTCGGCCCATAACTCGGCTGAACGCAGAGTTTAAGATTTCGGCCAAGGTGTTAACAAAGAGGTTGGGACTTGTCGGCGGCTTGGTTGGAGAAGCGCAAACGTACGCGATCCTGAACAGGTCCATCCACGACAGCATCCACCTCGTGCGATACATCATAGCGAGGGTTGGGAATAGCGCTGGCTTCAGTAGGGCCCTGATTAATTTGGATCAGTCGAAAGCTTTCGATAAGGTCGACCATTGTTACTTGGCAGCTGTCCTAAGAGCGGTCGGTTTCGGACCCGTTTTCAGAAACTGGATCGCTAAAATGTACAGCGGCATCTGCTCGGTGGTTAGAGTAAACGGCCACTTCTCGGAACCGTTTAGCATCGCGCGCTTCGTCCGTCAGGGGTATCCCCTCTCGCCTCTTTTGTACATGCTGGCTCTCGAGCCACTGCTGCGAAAGCTGGAGTGATTGAGAGCCATCCCTTTCGAACTGGGACAGCGCGGGAGGGCAGTGTCGGCGTATGCGGATGGTGTCTCTATCATGGCGTTGGACGCCACCGAAGTGGAGGCAGTCGGCACCATGCTGACGGAATACGAGGTGGTTGCAGGAGCAAAGATTAATCCGGACAAGTCGGTGGGCTTGCAGCTCGGCATCTGGAGAAGCAAATCCATGCCATCGGACAGCGTCGTGAGGCGCTGGACCGACGGACCGGTTAAACACCTCGGGGTCTGGTTCGGTCTCGACCTCCAGATGGACCGCAAGTAGCACGAGGTAATGGTCAGTCTTACCCAGAAATGGGCCGAGAGGAAGCTATCCCTGAAACGTCGGGAAGAGGTGGCGAATGCCTACGTCGCCTCCGTTATTGTTTATCGCCTGACCGTCGTGCCTTACCCCAGTTTCCGTCTGACCAGATTGGAGCGCCTATTCTTCGACTTCTTGTGGAAGGGATGTGTTCTATTGGTCAGAGGGTCCATCGGCTGCCAGCACCCTCTTTGTAGCGGGCTAGGCATGCCGTGGATGCTGATGCGCAGACACGTGCTCAAGTTGTGCCATCTGCAGAGATTCCTGGATGGTGAGCGGGTGTGGTCACCGTTCGTGAGGCACGTCTTTCCGCAGCTCGTCTCCTTGATGGAGCTGCAGTCATGGGTGAAGCAAAGAACGAAACTGAGCGGCTTGCATCTCGAACGTCGCCTGGCGCTCACCACCCTCTACCAGTTAGGCAACGGGTTCGGTAGAAGTTACACTGGAGGGGAGAATCGACGAAGTTCTCGGGGAAACTCTAGGCGTCGACGAAAACGAACTGGCTAGTCTGTTCCGGAGAACTTTCGGGTCGGGGACCACTATGGGTAACTTCTAGAAGTCCTTAGCCTGGTAGCGCTACCGAGGGGCGCTACTAGTTTGGGATAAACTCTACATGCACAGAGATGCGCGCAGAGCGACGAAACCGTTCTGCACGCTCTCGTTCAGTGTACGGGCATTGCTGACTTGTAGAGTTTTGTCACGTGTGAGACGGATCCGGCTGTCGGCCGAGTCCATCGTGATGATTTCCCCGCCGCCCTTCTTTAACCGGGCAGGGAAGACAGTTTTCGTCTGTCTAGTGGCTACAGCGAAAGAGGTTGTGTGGTGGACGGGGTTGAGACGTCTGAGGACACACTTTCTTCTTTGGTCGAGCCCTCATCGTCGTTTTCAAGATTCACTTGAAAAGGAAGGTGAGGGTGGTAAGGGAAGTACTGTCCTCATGTGAATTTGACGAAAAGTGGGTGAAAGCGGCGAAAATGGCAAGAGTGGATGGAACCACTCTAAGCATACGCCTGTAGGTCGGAGAACGATAGTTGGCGAGGGCACTTACCCGTGTTGTTCAGAGTGAGCTTGGGTCTGTGGTGTTACTCGACTGGCCCTAGATGGAGGTCTTCCTGAGACAGGGGGACTACATCATCATCATCATTATTTGTATACTATGTATACTTATATATCTGATTTTTTCTTACTCATTCGATTCTGTATGTAAATCCCAACACTTTATGTCTGTCTTTGTGATTGTCCCCCATCCGTCGCCCTGGTGGCAAATAAAAGAAATTATTATTATTATTATGAACATTTTTCCTTGATATATGCTGTATTTACACATTATCCACCGGGTGTCACCCAGACACCTGAGACAGATAACGGATATGA
>JAOPJM010521131.1:0-10633 GCA_027124095.1 Muusoctopus leioderma
ACAAGTCTTGGGTTGACCTGAGCAAACTTCTTAAGTACACAGCCATATTGTTTCTAATATTGTGTAAATGCCAAGATTTGTAATAGGAAAAAACATTGGACACGTGCACTCACACAAACAAACACAAACACAGGCATACACACACATACAAACACACACACACACACTCACACACACTCACATACACACACACATACATACTTATAACTACATCTTCAAATAAATATTATTATTTATCTATTTTGTTATTTCAGTTGCTCTTTTCCTGTTGGTACCATTGAACTATGCTTGTGAGAAGGCAGCATTGTCTGTATTTACGAAATGTTCAACTCTAGTATATCCGAATACTCAAAGTTCAAATGCAACCCAGGTAAAAGAGGAGTTGGCTGCTATGTGCAGGTAATTTGACCCATCACTTAAACACTGCGAAATTTATACAAACACTTCACAAAGTGAATAATTTACACAGAGAAGAAGTTTGCCGTGAGGAAGAGAGTAGAAGTCTGTAATCTACGGTCTCACTACTTCCTCACGGCAAACTACTTGTTTTCAAACAGTGGAATAAATGTTATGCTCGTTTCGAGCAGAACCAGTATTAGACGGAGAGAAAAGTAATGTCAACCGTCATATATTTTCTTTCTGACGAATGGTTCTGTCAAAAAAAGTTATATTTCTGTTCTTCCCCACGGCATAAAATGTATTGCACTGATTGAATTATTTGTATTTCTTTTTGCAGAGGTAGATACTAGTTTCCTCATATTCTAATATTTCGCTTAAAAATCGATGGACTGCTGTGTTGTTGTGGTTGTTAGCCCAGGTGAGCCCTGATGGACTGCTGTGTTGTTGTGGATGTTAGCCCAGGTGAGCCCTGATGGACTGCTGTGTTGTTGTGGATGTTAGACCAGGTGAGCCCTGATGGACTGCTGTGTTGTTGTGGATGTTAGCCCAGGTGAGCCCTGATCGATCTGTTATCAAAGACGTACCAGTCATCAATCACATCTTTTTCAGAATTAATCAATGTCTTTTTATTTTTTTAAGATGGTAGTGTGTGATTGGAGAGAGATTTGGCTGCTATTTCTTGTAGGTCGATCGACGTCGTCAGAGGCTTCCATATTGGCTAAATAGGTAATCACGGTGGTTCATCAGATTAAATGTCCTCTACAAGTATTTAGTTTGTCCCTCCAAATTTTGAGTTTAAGTCCTGCTAGAGTTGACTGTGTTCGGTCAATATATTTAGGAGGCGAGTTTCGTCGATTAAATTGACCCAGTGTGACACTGGTACTTATTTTAATGGCATCTAAGTGACAAATGTCAAAGACAACTCTACTGGAATTTGAACTGATTAATATAAATTGTTCAATCAGGTTGATCAGTGTTTCCCCAAGAGTTTTACTTCATACACAACACCACTTGCTACTAACATACATCATGTATGAATGAAACTAGAAATCAAATCATGTCAAGTTAGATGTATATCATTGTAATTTTATTTCTGTTTATAGAGAGAATTCAAAGATGATGATAGGGTTTCGTAAATGCATGGATAAGTTAAATGAGTGTCAGAAAACGGTCAGATACATGAAATATTTGGGAGTAGATATGCTTCGTGTTGCTGACGCCAACGATAATTCGTGTAAAGACAAGGAAGGTAAGCCTTTAGTTTTTGTTCTTGTTGATGCTCTTGTTCTAGCTGTCATTATTGTTTTCTGAGTGCATATCTAACATAAATAACCGAAGGGATAGAGTGACGGACTGACAGTTACACGACCGTGGCCAAATACTTAACTTTTAACTACTCAGTGGAGCTAGCTGTATGTTAGTTACCGCAGTGTAGTAATCTATCACGGTTGTGTGTAGTAGCAACACTGTAAAACATGATGACAAATGTTGTACGTTGCTATTTGGTGTTCCAGTGAACCTATTGGAGTGCATAAGAGAGAGATAGACTCCACCAATCTGACTTCGCCAGGATTCACTACGTGAAAACGAATTCTTCGTTAGTGCCCCTATAAACAACAGGTTATTGACCATTTACCTATGTTCCAGTCAATAATAATAACAACAACAACAACAATAATAATAATAATAATAATTATCGTTTCCTTATTTGCCACAAGCGCTACGAAAGATGGACAGTAAAAAAAGGGTCGTAAAAAGAGGGGAAAAAAACGGAAAAATACATGTGCTGAAAAGAAATGTATAAATTTTTTAAATATAAAAATATATTATGTATATATCCCAGAAGGAAGACAGTCACCTAGGGTAAAGTTGGGCTCTTAACAAATCCTTAAATACACTTTATTACTAAGGCACGTGCCTTCTCATTGCTAGGAAATTACAAACAAACGAAATTGGAAACTCCAGTTACACCAGGCTTACCCCCCCCCCCTCACACACCTTTCAGCAAATTTACTGGAGAGCAGCACTTCGTTCTTCATTCTTACCTTCCTTTTGAAACAGTAGTTGAAAACATTGGTGAGGATTTGGTCAACGATTAAAGTGTCTGCTGTTAGTACTTATAATCTCGTCCACCATACTACCTCTTTTGCTATAGCCACCCCCCACCCCCACACACACACCCCACACACACACACAGAGGAAAACTTCCCGAACTTTCTTACAAAAGAAAAGCGGCGTTGCGACTACTTGGCTGACGGCCTGGTCCACCCTACACACGATAGTAGCTGTTCGACGTAAATCCACAAGTCAGCAATACTCGAACACTGAACAAGTGCGTGCAGAACGTTTCCGTCGCTCTGCTCACATGTCGAACTGGCTCAACTGATGGCACTGCCGTGCCTGTAGAGCTTATCTTGTAGTGGCAATGTCCCCCTGCAGCACTGCCGGGCCAAGGACTTTTGGAAGTTGTCCATAATCCCCGACTTAAAAGTCACGCAGTAAAAACTGTTCACTCACTTCGTCGACGCTCAGAATTATTCCCAGGCTATCGTCGCTCATACCCCCTCTATATAATACTAATGAGGACATTCCACCGACCACATTGCCCAGTTGAAGGGGTGCAGAGAGCGCTACCTGGCAACATTCCAATGCAAGACGTCCAACCTCGGTTTGCGCTTGACCCAGGACTGCAGTTCAGTCAAAGAGACGAGCAGTGGAAAGACGTATCTCTCAGACGGTGACCACATCTTTTCGACGTCATCCTTATCAGCAATCTCTGCGCATCATCAGCCACGGTATCTCACTACAACTCTGGAATGGGCGTTGGCAGTAGATGAACCTCCTCACCAACGGAACCCATCGCTTCCACAAGAAACGAAAGAGTATGCGCTCCAGTCTGCTCAGGTGTTCCTGTGACAAGGTACGACTGTCAGTACGTAATATACTACTGAAGCAGTGTCGGCGTTAACTACCTATGCTCGACCCTTCAAAGACATCTTCCTCTCATCCCATTTCTGAGTGAAGCTGTTCACCCTGCTCGCGTTCGCCTTCCTAATTTTTATCCACCTTGAAATCCAGGACGAACTAGACTACGAGTACATTAAACATACCCTCGGTTCAGCGGCAGAAACTGCCGTCTTGCATGGACTTGCCTCTCCAGACGCCGAATTACAATCCCATCGACTTGTGCCTAGTAATACGTACCCTCTCTAACTACCTGGTACTCCTCCAGTATGATTCTGACCACCTCGATTTCCCATTGTGTCCGACACTATCACGCATACTGACACGTCTCTTCTGTGTTCCAGTTCGAGTGGGATGCCTCTCAATACCTCCAGCGTTCGCTGTAGTGGCTCGAGCTCCAAAGCATACAGGAGAGATGAGAGACGATAACCTTGATGAACCGAGCGCGCATGCGAAATGGTTCCGATAGATGGTCGTTTAGTTTGACCACTGAACAAATGCTAATGTACATTGTAACGATCCAGCGACCGAAATCGGTTGCGCCTAGGACAGCTTCCAGGTAGCGATGGTCGATCCTGACTCGATCTAAATTGATCAGCGCCCCACCGAAGCCAGGTCTAGTCCCGACCCACTCTACGATGGATCGCATGATATGAAGGTTGTCGTGGACAGATTATGTTTATGCGTCAACGTCTACACTACTGACGACAAGCACCAACCTCTTGGCGAGCTCCTTTGCCAGTCTTTAACTATTGTGTTTAGCAGAGTTATGGACTTAAATTATCAAGTATATCCCCTTTGTTCGGGGGGTCCTTCTTGAGCTGTGTCACCACTCCTCGGCTCATACAACAGGAAACGCTCCCGGTTTGTTGGCAGTTGCAGTAGACAGCTGCCAAGTCATTGGAAAACGAATCTGATATGTAGCAATAAACTGATAAGGTATATCATCCTCTCCCGGCGATTTTCTCCTCGAACATCCGCTCAAAGAGTTTGTTATTTCAGCTGCTGAAATTAGCTTTGCGCAGAGCTTCGCATCTTCTACTGAGAGTCACGGTAGACCTTCAATGTAAATATCGATGTTCACCTTCTCCAGTCCATCACTCCTCTTGACTGCACTGCCTTTTCTAGTAGCATTGTCGATTCTACCTACTAGCACCGTCTCAAATCTATTGTTCTCTAGTGCTAGTTCCTTCCTAAAACTAACAATTTCCGTCCAATTTTTCTCTTTAATGTGACCCCACCCCCTCTTGTTGTTGATTTATCCCGTAAATTCCCGCTTAACTAATTTGCTAATTTGGTCTATGTAGGCTTTCCGTGTCGCGAACGATGCGTGCAGCTTCCAGTAACCGGGTCTCTGTCTATATAACCTATCTAGGCTTACGCTACAGATCACAAACGTATGGTCTGTATAGCTAACCAGTTTTACTTGTGAACTTCCTACAATGTCTTCTTATCCGCTAATCTAAGGAAAACTGGAATACCCGCTGCGGTTTGACCAAGTCCACATTTGGGCATTTGGGTAATCCATTCGATACCTGCCAAATAGTTGGAAACAGCTGAGCAAAGTTAATAGCCATCTCTTCTTTCAGCTACTCCTACGCAATCCCAACGTGCTTCAAGGATGCCATTCCAGTCTCTCGCTTAAAGTAATGAACGAGGAAAGTTTCCAGACGCCTAAAGATATCTGCGGGGAGTTAACGACCACCAGCCTTAAAGCGTCGCCTTTACTGCTACACATGTCTAGGACCACCGACCTACCATCCGGGTCCAGAAAGATCGTCTTTACCTAGAGATTCAGAACGTTCCGGAACAACACTTCCACTCCACTCGAACGGGTTTGACTCGTAATCGTTCAGAAACAGTGAGAGCATGTGTGCGATTCTGAAACTCTGGTCACGCTGAATTTAGAGACCTGAGTTCATTCAGCAGGTGATCTTGCTTCCAGACACCCACCAGGCCTCATGCATTCAAGCATCCTACCCTCAACGGTGTTCTAGCTGCAAATGACAGCAGACCACTTACCATACGGTTCGTGTTGGCAAGGGAGCATTGTGTGTTTTAGATTAAAGGACCCCTCTAGCAGTTTGAGAGTTGAGATAATTTTAAACTGCCCTACATTCATTGAGAATTTCTCCCTCATAGTTCTACAGACAGTTGATATTGTTCTCACCGGGTGTCTGCCCTTTATAGCTTTTTAAGAGTGTTTCCTTCTCCCGATCTCTTTCTACTTATTTGATTTTTACGAACTCCAACAACTTTCTGTTGTTCTTGCAAACTGCAGTGATGTTGCTGTTGTTTTGCGATTTTGTTGTTTTTGTTGTTGCTATTGTTGTTCTTGTTCTTGTTGTGGTTGTTGTTGCTGTTTCTGTTCAAATATATAAACAGCAAGAAAGGGAGATAACTCCTACAATATCAGCTCATCCAAGCTTTTGGATTATTTAGGCAATGCAGTTTAGGAGTGGACCTTGTCTTTATAGCCAACTAGTGAAAGCAATGGACAAGTTTCGATCTTGTTAGTTCTCCTCAGCGAAGCAGCTGACTATTCACTATTCTAATAAATACTAAATTTACTGATGATCAGCTGAGATTTCCCTAAGTGTACATTGCTGCATTCGAGAGAGTCAAATAATATCTGTCAGACATTTGAAACTAGAAGGCTTGCAATGTCTCACAACCTATAAAGTACTCTCACATTATCCCACGCAACCGCACACACTACCCACGTAGAATCACCTCATCAATGTTTAATTAAGGCAACTAACCCCACACCAACTTAGTGCACAACAACCTTTGCACCTCAAATGCGTTGTCACGTCAAGTTATCAAATTGGTCAGAGATGTTCCAATTCTAAACTGACTATTTCTAAAACATCAATGTCTTATTCCTGATCCATCCATCCCCATCTGAGGCAGCTAACAGCGCTAATGAAACTCTCCTCCTAGATATGTCGTCTCCGATGCTTCAGACAACTAGAAATCTATTGCTCTCTCACACAACATCTCAACCCTGACAAAGATACTCATAAATGACTATCTCATCTATCACTGTGACTTTCTTTCCTGACTCAAGGTCAAACAATATGGATGACACACCAGTCAACAAATATATAGTCTATACTAAGTAGTAGGACATACCATCAGTGATCTCTTGCCCTTCAAAGCAATGTTGTCCGTTCCGGAAACAAGAATCTCTTGGCAAAATTGCGCGTGTATAGGCTGACTCTACCAGTCTCTTTCATTAACTGCATCAGAAATGGGTGTAGACCGACCTGCCAGTGTATCAGAAGGAGAATTAACTGTCTTTCAAGGACCAGAAGAGTCTTTCAAAGAGGCAGAAGATACTAAGACTTTGAATATTGAAAAACAGGACAACACAGCATAGCCTATATCAGGTGTGATTCAGCATCATGACATAAGTTTCTTAGGGGTTGATAAAATATCAAATAATGTAATTGTATCAGAGCCCTGTGGACAGAAATGATTACACAAAACCGATCAATGAATGAAAGCTGGTTTAAAAGAATGTTTGGCACTCATGGCTTGTTTATTTTCAAGAGTAGAAAGCAGCTTTTTTGCTTTTGTCATTTGCTATTTTCATGAAATATAAATCAGTCTTCATTAGAACAAGAAAATGGATTTGATTATTGGAAAGAACCAGAAAGGCTTAACACCCATGAACATGCAAAAAAAATATCATTGATACTGCTTTACACTATGGAAAGAAATGAAAAGAGATGTTTTGAAAAATAGAGGAATCATTGACATAGAGCTACAAGCTCAAATTGCATCATAAAAACAAAAATGGTGAGATGTTCTCCACAGAATTCTCCATGGTGTAACATGCTTAGCAACTCAAAACCTTGCATTATATCATCACAAGGAAGAGGAAAGCAATTCTGGAAATGTTTGGGGGGTTAAAATTGTTGGTAAATGTTGATCCTGTCATGAAAGAACATCTCAGTATGTGGAAAAGAACCCTTGAAAAATATCATATTTAACTTCATTGGTGCAGAATTAATGTATTCCACTGATGGCTTCTACTGTTTACCAAAAATTGCTACATATCATTCATAAGACCAAATATTTTGGCCTCCTGTTTGATTCTACTTCAGATCAAGCATATCAAGAGCAAATGGCAGAAACAGTTTGTTATGTTGATATTGATTTTAAAGAGAAAACAATTTGTATAAAATAATTTTTTCTTAGATTTATCCAATTAAAAAAAATGGATGCTGCAAATATGGTGGAAGTAATTTTGTAAAAGACAAAATGCCCTTAGAATTCTGTTGATTTCAGTGCTATGACAATGTCGCAGCAGTGGCAGGTTATAAAAGTAGTGTTCAACAGAGAATTAATGAAAAGAATTGCAAAGTTATTTTTGTAAACTGTGATAATCAATCTCTAAATTTGGTTGGAGTGCATGCTGCTAACCATAATGTATTGATGGTAACTCTTTTCAGTGTAATTTAGTTGCTTTATTTGTTCTTTTCCTGCTCAACTCTCCATTAGCAAAAGGCTGAAAGATGCCATACCAATAGTTGTTAAATCTGAATCTGAAACTCAATGGTGTTCCAGAAGAGAGACTGAAACCAGTTAATGAATACTTTGATATCACAGTGGAGCTTTTGCAAAGCATAGTTGATGATCAAAATCAAACTGCTACAAGAGTTGATGCAAGGCAGGTGCTGAAACAAATTTTGATTTATAATTTCTTGGTTTTACTTGAATTTTGGAATAACATTTTTATTTGGATTGATCGTGCTCAAAAATGATTCCAAGATCATACTATGAACTTCCATGATACTACTTGGGATTTAAAGGCCCTTCAAGGTTATTTCTTAAGCAGTTGAAAATCATTGACTTGTGAATCACTCGAAGCTTGGTTTAAACTATATGATGAATGAGATATTCAAGTAGAAAGACACTCAGAAAAAAGAAGCAAATGCATGGTGGAAAGCCAAGGTTGTTGGGTTAACTATGAAAGAAGAAATGATGAGATTAATAAAAGAAACTATTGATCATCTCCATAATGAAATGAGAGAAAAATTTGACTTGGATTTAAAATTTGGATTTTTTTTAGATGCTTAACTCTTAACATCCTATAGGACCCGTTTCCACACAATACCACATCATCAAATTGATATGAATTATTGAAATATATATATACAGTGAGAGTGAAATATTTTTGTGTGAAAACACCTCAAGAACCTATGTGTCTTATCTGTAAATTTCATAATAAATAAGCTGCAAAAAAACTCATTTTTAAGCATTTTCTGCTCAATCATTACAGGACTTAGAACATTTTTTTACTGGATTTTAAGAGTTAAAGGATTACTGTTTGACTCCAATGAAAGCAACAGTATTCATAACGTAAATATCTTGAGAAGTTGTCTCAATCTTCAACAGTTTTATAACACTGATACACTGACGCAGGCAGATTTGAGCTTTATGAAGAAATCTTGGATTGTAAGATTCTTCTGAAAAGTCTTTGAAACATTCAGATTTCTGAAACTGAGGAACTCCTCAAGTTTATTGTTCAGTATGGAAATTAAAGCGTTTTTCCAAATTTGAGATTAACTATTCAGATAATACTCTCTATTACAATTTCAATTGCCAGCTGTGAGCAATCTTTCAGCAAGCTGGAAATTGATCTTATCATATTTGAGAACTTCAATGAGTCAGCATTGAATGTGAGGATACTGAAAACACAAATTTTGATGATATTATTGTGTTTGCATTGTCAAAAGAATAGTATACAGCTTTAAAATGAAGTCCAAAATTATTCATAAAAATTACCAAAAATAGAAGGCATTTCTTTTAAAGTTCCATATAATTAGAATGATTTGATTTCAATAAGTGTCAACACATTTTTGTATTGTTTTACTTGTAAATGTATTAATAATTGTTTTACATATATTTTATGTTTTATAAATGTATTATATATAAGTTTTTCATTTGTCATAAAATAAATTTCTTAAAAGTATATTAGCATTATTCTGAGTAAAAGGTTTCAGTACCATAAAAGGAATTAGCTACAATTGTAAAGAACACTGACTTTATGGGCCCTAATTATTGATTTTGACATGGGTGCAATGAACTCTGGTTATGCCCTTGAATACAATACTGTAATGCTACTGTAATAATACAAAATAACAATAACAACATACACAAAACATAATACTATAGTATAGGTTTATTACATAAGCTCTAGGCCACAAATATTATAAGAGAGGGGTATAGTTGATTAAATATACCTCTGTATGTGACTGGTAGTTATTCTATTAACCCCAAAGGGATGAAAAGCAAAGTCAACCCCTATTGAGATTTGAACTCAGAATGTAAATGTAACTAAATATTACAAGGCATTTTGTCTGGCACTGTATTGTTTCTGTCATTCCACTGCCTTCAATAATAATATAGTAATAATACATAATAAACACATATGATAATGTATACACAACAAAGAAATACTCTTGCACTACACAGAAACCTAACACAATTAAAACCCTCAAATCTCTAGAAATGCCAAGCATCACAATACCTGATGATATCTCATGGTGATCTCACATATATAACATTGCCAAAACAACTGTATCACAAAAACTAAGCATCCCTTTCAGAGCCAGATCAGTTGCTGGCCCTCTACAAAGTTTATGTAAGATACACGCTAACATATTGCTCTGTCCAAATGCACCCCTGAAATTATTAATACTGGCAATGATCTGCCAAAAGAAGGCCATTTGGCTGGTTAGAAAAGATTCACTCATTGACACACTACAACCACAAGACTACAGACATACTGATTCTTCTCTCTGCCTCTTCTATCACTACTGCAATGACCTTGACTACTCTGAACTAGCTAACTGCAGTATTCCTTTATCCAGACACGCATATCTCTCTTCCTCTTGTCACCCTCTACTACTGTTTCTCGCTCTCAGATCCTGGATGAAACACTTAATCCGATCATTCACCCCTGGAAGTGCAACCTTCTAGAAGTGCAAACTTCTGGAATTTCATCCCTGCCTACACTTTTCCTGTAAACATCGCTCAGCAGATGTTTAAACTAAGCATCACTCACATCGATCTCAGTCTGGGAGGATATGCAAAAGTCATGGACACTAACCCTCCTCTGTTGAATAACTAATGAATATATATATATATATATATATATATATACACACACACACACACACACATATATATATATATATATATATATATACACACACACACACACACACACACACACACACACACACACACACACACA
>JAOPJM010521150.1:0-10631 GCA_027124095.1 Muusoctopus leioderma
GTGTTTTACACTAGAACATATATATATATATATATATATATACACACACATAAATATATATGTATATGCATATATATATATATATATATATATATATGTTCTAGTGTAAAACACAATAGCTTAAGGACAACCTAAGGTTTCGCGCTCAAGTCATTTGCTCCGGGTTGCTGGAATTTCCCCGATAAACCGGTGACAAAGACCGTTCATCAGGTCCCTCTACTGAAAATGCAAAATGTCCTACGAGAATATACGGTATATTGCGATATTTGAGAAATTCTTGGAAAGAAGGTCAATTCTTACTTGAAAAGCCGGCTTATTGGTGGTCCGGCTGCGATAGATAAAAGAGGAGAAATCGCAATAAAAAATAATAAATATACCATAATATAGATTCACATCCGCACCACTATCGTAGTTGTGGTTGTGAGAAGTTAGTAGGGTAAAGATTTAGAGAAAAGAAAAGAAGGGAAACATATATATGACAAGAAAAATTATAGAGGGAGGGGAAGCAACTCTACGCGACATATCTTTGATAGTATGGTAAACGACATTAAATGCTTCCGTAAAGATCAGCAGGAAAAGGTTTTTTTGAAAAAAGGTTTCTTACAAAAGAAAAGGACAATGAAGAAGCAATAGGGAAAGGAAAAAAGGGTTATAAAAAGAGAAGAGAAGGAAGTAGGAGTTCGAATTCTAAAAATTTTTGCTCCAAATAAAATTTTTCTCATGCACATTTTTCTTATAAAAACGAGAGTCAATCCATACAGTTCAATGGTAGGAAAAGTTCATGCTTAAATCGCATATTGTATGGATATGGTGGAATCTGTTCTCAGAGTCGCCATTAATCTGTGTGAGTGTGATACCACATAGAGGTGGAAGATATATATGAGCCGGTGTGAAAAAAAGGAGTGTTGAAGGCAGTATTAAGGACCGTATTTTCACAGATTTCACATAGAGTGAGAGAGTGGGGAGGGGAGAGGGGGGAATGCACAGGTGTGTGGTCACTAGTCCGGTGTAGGCGGATTTTTTTTAGAATTAGTGAACGTGCCTATCTGCATGAGGACATTGCAAAATACTTCCTGTATGTTGTTGTTGAGATAGTCGTTAGTTCTTCGGATTCTTGATATCATCTGTACCTTTTCAGAAGTACAAAGCCTACAATTCCGAGTGCAATTTGTGTTGGGTCTGGCTGGATCTTTCCAGTATATTCCATATTATGGCACAGGGCTCGCCCCCCCCAGTCCCAGATGTGGTTTCTAGGGTGGTCATAGTCATATTTTCTTGGTATCTGAAGGAGGTAAGGTGGATGACGTATCGTTTCTTAAACGGTTCTGCCGCAATCCCGATATAGTGTTTGAATAAACGACAGGAGATACAAATACTAAATACGTAAAGTAGAGTTTATATACTTTTAGATTTGAAGCTTAGTTCTGTGTTTTAACACACACACATGCACGTGCACGAGTGCGCGCGCACGCACACACACACATATATTCTTTTATTCGTTTATATTGAATTGGTTTCGGCCAATGACTGCGCCCATGGTGGGGCACTACCTTCAAGCGTTTAGTCAAGCATATTGACCCTAGGACTTATTTCAGTTTTTTTTTATCGTTCATTATTTGTCGAACCTCTATATCACGGGACATAAAGGGACACAAACATAAACAACACTGATATAAGATTGTAAGCATAAACACAGACACACATAATTATACATATACACATACATACATATATATATACATACATACAAACACACACACAAACACACTCTCTCTCTCTCTCTCTCACACACACACACACATATATATATATATGTGGGAGACCAGCGCATGCGCCAGCCGCCGACATCTTGGCGTGCTTGTCTGCCCCTGTCTTCCCGCTTGCAGGAACCATGCGGTGTGGCTGCTTGAACAGGAGCTCCCTTGATTCGAGCGGTGGGCATGGCTGGATTCTCACCTTAGACTCCCGCTGACGAAGGCAGATTCCGCGTGATTGCTTAATGCAACCTCCCGGGTGCTGTCAGAAACGCTAAGCGTCTGGGATTCACTGAAAAGATAAGGTATGTTATTTTACGGACCTATGTTTTCAGTCTATACATGTCTAAGAGGCAGTTCTGTCTGTCATCCCTGTCGAGATACTGTAGGGACTAGTTGTCCGTCCGTGTGTCATAAGGATTAATTTCGCCGTTTCCACATATTTGTGTTGAGTGTTGATATTTACGAGCGAACAACGACATCCTTGTTTACTTGGCAGTGGTGCGGTCTGACTGGTTCAATTATACTATATATATATATATATATTATGCTAAAAGCATTTCGAACAAGCTTACGTAAAACGTAAACAAGCTGCGGCGAATTTGTCTTGGAGAAAAAAACTCTCACTGTAGACTTTGAGTGTTAAAACAATACCATAAGCTCTATGTGACGTCTATCGGACAAGATGTACTGCAGTTTCAGGATAGTTATCCTTCTTCAGCATCGAGTTACCGCTAGGCGTCGCATAGAGCTTATTAGGACCTTTCAATCCTATATTATAAATCAGTCAATACTATTAACTGATTTATAATATAGGATTCCGTGCATCTAGAATTTGTCTCGAACCGGCAAAGCCCTTCGGTAGCACTGCCAGGCCGGATATTTCTGAAAATTGTCCATAGTTCCCGGGCCGAAAGTCCTCCGGAACAGACTAGCCAGTTGTTTCTCACCGACACCCATAGTCTCTCCGAGAATGTCATCGTTCTTCCCCACCACTAATCCTCTATAGAAGGCCAACGTAAAAGTTCCACCGACCACATTACCCGACTGGTAGAGGGCAGTGAACGCCTCCCAACATTCCAGATGCCAGGTGCCCAGTCTTGGTCTCCGCTTCACCCAGAACTGCAGCTCTGCCAAAGAGACGAGCTGCGGAAAAACGTACCTAACAAAGGGCGACCACACCTGCTCACCGTCTCGGAATTGTTGTAGATACCGTAGGCTCAGCGCATGTCTGCGCATTAGCAGCCATGGCATACCGAGACCACCACGCAGATGATGTTGACAGCAGATGGACCGCCTGACCAATGGAACGCATCCCTTTCACAAAATCGAAAGAGCAGATGCTCTAATCTGGACGGACGGAAACTAGGACAAGGCATGACGGTCAGGCGGTAATATATAACGGTGGCAATGTAGCCATTCACCACATCTGCCCGACCTTTCAGGGATAGCTTTCTCTCACCCCATTTCTGAGTGAGATTGGCCACCCTTCTCATAACCTCGTCCCAGTTCCTATCCAACTGCAGATCTGGACCGAACCAGTCCCCAAGCAATTTAACTGGATCGTCAGTCCAGCACCTCAAGACGCTGTCTGACGACATGGACTTGCCTCTCCAGGTGCCGAGTCGCAAGCCCACCAACTTGTCCGGGTTAATATTTGCTCCTGTCACCACCTCGTATTCCTTTAGAATGGTGCCGACCACCGCGATTTCTGTGGTGTCCGACACCATTACGGTGACGTCGTCTGTGTATGCAGACACGGCCTCTCCGCGTCCCAATTCAAACGGGATGCCCTTCAACACCTCTAGTTTCCGCAGTAATGGCTCAAGAGTCACTACATAGAGTAGCAATGGGAGAGGACACCCTTGATGGACAGAGCGCGTGATACGAAACTGTTGGGCATTTACTCTGACCACCAAGCAAATGCCGCTGTACATTGAAGCGATCCAGGTTCTAAAGACGGGAGCGAAGCTGGCTGCATTTAAGACAGCCGACAGGTAGCAATGGTCGACCCTATCCAAAGCTTTCGATTGATCTAAATTGATTAAGGCTCCACCAAAGCCATGTTTATTTCATACCCTCTCTATGATGTATCTAATGGGGTGGAGGTTGTTGTGGATGGATCTGCCTGGGATCCCGTAGGTTTACGTTTTCCCGATCAAGCGCCAACCTTTTTACTAACATCTTGGCCAGAATCTTAAACTCTGTATTCAACAGAGTTATGGGCTGGACATTATCTATTACGTCCTCCTTGTTGGCGTCCTTTCTCAGTAGTACTACCACACCTCGTGTCACAGAACTGGGAATTCTCCCCTTCTACTACCAGTTAGAGTAGACGTCTGCTAAAAGGTCACTAAACAAGTCTGGCATATTTAAGTAAAGTTCATAGGGCAGACCATCCAAACCAGGTGATTTGCCCCTTGTGCAACCACTTAACGCTTCCCGTATTTCCGCTGCTGTTATCGGCTTTTCTCGGCACTCCACCTCCTCCGCCGCCATCACGTTAGGTGGTAAAGCCCACCATCATTTCCGGCCCACCACTACACCCGAAATTTGAGCAAAGTGTCGCTGAAAAGCTGCACACATTTGCTTGGAATCGAGTAGCATACGCCCAACCCGGTCCGGCAAAGACCGAATTGTGGCTTTGTTGTCACGTTGCGCCTCTGCCACCCGGGCCCATCGAACGGCTTCTGTTCTTTCGCGTTTTATAGTACGTGTCTTAGCTCTGACAATGCAACCTTCGTGTTTGGCGTTGAAGAAACGATCGAGAGTCATTCTCTCCGCTAGTACGTCGGTTGTGATGCCTTTACTAATTGCCTCTTCTAAGTTTCTAACTAAATCACCCACTAATCTGTTTTTCTCTATCGCTACTTCTTTACTAAACCTTATCGATTCTGTTCTAATCAGGGCGTACCACCATCGGTTGTTGACGATTGCCTGTCAACGACCGCCTACCTAATTTGCTAGTCCGGTCACTGTAAGCTTTGTGCTCCGAGAACGACACGTTTAGCTTCCAGTAACCGGGTCCTTGTCTATGGATTCTATCTAAGTCGACCATACAAATCACAAATTTGTGGTCTGTTTAACCGACTTGCTGAAATTGTGGACATACTATCCGCTGACCTAACAAATTCTCTATCTAGATACGATCTGGATGAGCCGTTGCGGTTGGTCCATGTCCATTCGGGAAATCCTGTCGATACCTGTCAGATAGTTGGAACTGTCTGAAGTTTACGAGGCTTTTACAACGCACTCTCCTATCCGCTAGCCTCACACAATCCCATCGGGCATCTAAGATGCCATTCCAATCTCCCAGTAACACTAAAGCGTGTGACGTTCCCAGAAAGTGTTCTAGATGCCTGAAGAAATCTGGCCGCCCTGTCCCTGTCGGGGCATCGGCATCCACCAGTCTGTAGGCATCGCCTTTGCCACTGCTCACGTCCAGGACCACAGACTTACCGTTCGGGTCCAGGAATATCGTCCGTACATCGAAATTCAGACCTTTCCGAAACAACACTGCCACTCCACCTCCTGATCTAGGTCGACTGCGTGATGCGTACACCTTGTAGTCGTCAAAGATGTGTGTTAATGCGTGTGTCTCGGAAAGTCTGATCTCGCTGACGGCTACCACATCCATATCTAATGACCTAAGATCATTAAGCAAGCGACCTTTGCTTCCAAGGTGGTCTCAGACCACGTGCATTTATACTTCCTACTCTCAGTAAGGCCATTCTGACCGGGAAAATGGAGGCCAGAAAGGTCACTTACCGTGGTCTGGTGGAAAAACAGGTGATACGATTTTCCCAGGAGTGGGCTCCTTGAAAAGCCCTTCTAATAGACTTTTGTTGGGGATTTTTCTTGCTATTCCAACATCATTCGGGAACATGTTTTTCATTGTATTGTACAGTTTTATTTTTTTTTATTATTAATTTAGTGCTTGTTGTGGGTTTAAATGTGATCCTTTCAAAATCCGACCCCTCGGTGTGTATGTTTTTGTGTTGTGATATGAAAGCCTCTAACTCCTTGTTTTTTTTTATTAGAGTGAAGTTTAATATTTGTAGGTTTGCTTGTTGTCTTTGTTGTTTCTTTGTTTGTGGTTGTTGTGTTTGTGTATTTTCTGGATGTTGTTGGTGTGGTTGTGGGTTTGGCTGTTGCTGTTGTTGTGTTTGTAGGTTTTCCTGCTGCTGTTTGGTGTGTTTGCGTGTTTAGATGTTGTTGTTGGTTGGGTTGCGTGTTTGGTTGTTGTTGTTGTTGTTTTGGTTGGGCATTTTGCTGTTTTTACTGTCTTGGTGTTGGGGTGGGTTTTTTTTGTGGTTGGTTTGGTTGAAAGCTGTTAGGTGCTTCGTCTACTTTTCTGAGTTTTCTTTGTAATGTGGTGATGGTGCGTTTGGTTTTTCTTTGTTTTTTTTGGTCCCACAGACGACCTACCATGGTTCGTTTTTGTCCGCCCGCCCCTCATCATTATATGAGATGTCAGAGGTGGGAGATAGAGGCTGGTTTATGCACGCGTGTGTGCTTCTGAGGTTTGTTGTGTTGGTTTTGTTCCGGGGGGAAGGGCTCTCCTGTGAGGTGTACTGTTTCAGGGATGGTGGTTGTGCTGTCTCCCTCTGCCTTGGTTGTGGCGTAGGTTTTTGCTGTTGCTGCTGCAGTTGGTGTTGTTGTTGTTGCTGCTGCTGCTGTTGTTGTTGCTGCTGTTGTTGTTGCTGCTGTTGTTGTTGCTGCCGCTGTTGTTGCTGCTGCTGTTGTTGTTGTTGCTGCTGTTGTTGTGGTTGTGGTGTTGGCTGTAGTGTGGGCCTTGGTTCTGTCGCAAGTAAGTCTGTTATTGGACTATTGTTAGTGACCGGAGTAGGAGCGACGACAGGCAGATTATCTCCTATGCCCGCTACTATCTTCTTCAACTCTAAACTGGCCATTTTTAAAATAAATTGAAATATTACCCAGAGAAACGTTTGGAACGGGCGTAAAAGCCCGTCCCACGGACAAAAGTGGGATGCGACTTCTTCAGCGGTTGACTGGTAACCTCCGGAAAACAATAATGAGATTTTCGACGACCGAAGTCTGTACAAGAAAACAAATAATGTTAAGGTCCCAAATTACAGAACAATAATTTGTCTACCACTATTATGGAAACTTAACAAGTATTTTTGCAGATAAGATCTACGTATACCTGGAGGAACAGAATATAAACCGTAATGAACAGAAAGGGTGTCGGAGAAATTCAAGAGGGTCACAAGACCAACTGTTAGTCGACAAAATGATAATACGAAATTGCAAGAAAAGACAAACTGGTTTAGTAATGGGGTGGATCGTTTACAAGAAAGCATATGATATGATCCCCCACTCTTGGATCTTGAAGTCACTCAAAGTGTTCAAAATTACAAATAAGATTACCGAATTGATAAGAGTAACCATGGAAAATTGGGAAATAGAACTAACAGCGAACAGCAGAAGGACACTTACTTGAAAAAGTCAAAATATCATGAGGTATTTTCCAAGGTGATAGCTTATCGCCTCTGTTGTTTGTCATTGCACTTATTCAACTCTCCATAGAATTGATAAAAGTAAAAAATGAATATAATCTCGGGAAAGAGTAGGAGATAGTTAACCATTTGTTATTCATGGATGATCTAATGTTATATTGCAAAACTGAGAGAGAATTGGATAGACTTGTCGGTTCAGTGAGAGTGCTTAGCAACGATATCAAAATGGAGTTTCGCATTTCCAAGCGTGGGATCCTTGTGATGAAGAAAGGGAAATACCATAAATATGACGGAATAAATCTACTTGTGTTGGATGCATTACGTTTATTCTGCTAGTTCTTGCTTCCCATACTATACGTTGCAGTGACCGTTATCTTGTTACTACTAGTGGTGGTGGCAGTGAAAACGCTGTTATTAATGTCATTGTTATTGCCGTAGCTGTTGCTGGACACATTGAGGTTGTTGTTGGTGTTGTTGTTGCTGTTGCTACCACAGCCAAGAGTGATGGTGGCGGTGATGGTGGTTGCGCTGTTACTTCTTTCTTTTTTTGAACTTTGAACTAGAGATGAAATAGTATCTTCAGTTGACATGAAGGGGAGGTTCTCCTCCATTCTCTCCTCCATTTTTTGTCCATTTTCTCCTGCTATCCTTTCTACTTGAATCTTCTGACCACTGCTGGTCACTTCAACGCGAAACGAAAGCGCATACGCTTTAATCTGGTCTGATGTTTTCTAACGAGGTAAGACGGTCAGCTGGTAGATTACCACCGAAGCATATCCACTGCCGCTCTACATTTCAGGGAAAGCTTCGTCCCAGCTCATTTCTGAGTGAGCTTGTCCAAACTGATCTCGATCTCTTTTCAGTTTTTATCTAGCTGAAAATCCAGACCGAACCAGGCCCTGAGCACATTAACCGGACCCTCAATCCAACGACAGAATCCACCGTCCTAAGTGGACAAAACTCTCCACACGCCGTGTTGCAAACCCACCGATTTGTCCCAGTAAATGCATGCCCTCTCATTACCACCTGGGACTCTTCGAGTACGGTGCCGACCACCCCGATTTCCGAAGTGTTCCACACTCACGGTGATGTCATTCGCGTTTTCGGGTGTGATTAGCACTTGAACTCTAACCGAGTTCCTAGGGATATCTAATGGGATGAAGGTCTATAGTCTATTAACTCACCATGTTGTTCTAACATTGCCACCATCAAAATCCACTGATCCAAGTTTATTAGCACGTTATGAATCGTCACTTTGGAGCGACAACCCATACATGTACGAATTAGACCAAATTCCCCACAGGCAGATGGGTTAGTGGATTGCTTTGTTCGCTTCTTCCCCACTTCAGAACAAGATTCTACTGAGCCATGCTGTTTCCATTTTCAGAGGTACCAAATGGCACACCACACACTTTTCAGACACTTTTCTACCTGTGCAGTAAAAAGGTTTGTGCCCTTCTCGTTTTTAACTGACTGTACTTCTCCGTGAACAATTCAACTCGTTGCCTGGAAGCACTATCACCACAGAACACTTTATATAAGGTTTCACTCGCCTTATATGTTTATACTATAACTGTAGTGAGTATTCAATCCAGGTGCTGGTGGCTCTGGTAAAAGAGCTACATTTCTTGGAGTTACTGTGTTTTCGTTATTGTTGTTGCTGTTGCTGTTGTTGATGTTTTCATCTTTTTCTTACTGTTGTTGATGCATACTCAGAAAGTTGTCCGAACACATCTAAAGTATTGCTGCATATAGTTACCCTATGTCAAGAGAAATAATGAAGAGTGGAAATTCTGCAAATATCGGTGACTGCAACAATCAATAACATGGCTGGATTGAATTACTGAGACGGTTTCGAGACTGGAAAATATAACACAATATGCACCTGAATAATGTATTAACGCATTTCAAATATTACCTAAGACTGTGATCTCGCAACACTCGGTTTCTCACGAAATCTAAATCTTATCACATTACCCCATCATGTGACAACAATCTGGCACCAATCGGCCCAGCTCTATTCAGCATCACTTGAAAATCTATCAAACAGTTATCAGTTATCAGAAACCAAGTATATTTCGAAGTTACACATCGTCTGTACACCGCTGTGATTCTCCAAATAACAACCATCTTCTCGCATAGGCAAAGGTAATAACTTGAAGTATTGTATGAACTTATCAGGTGGTGCTAAGTCCATGTCCGGAGCCGCTACTTGCTGAAAACTAGTAAAATTATATATAATCTTGCATTGAACATACATTTAATAAACTGATACATAAACATATTTTACTATAGAATACTTTTCAGAACACTCAGTCTAAAAGATTTAAAATTTAATGATTTCATTATTTTAGATAGGTTTGTGAAATATACGGGAATTTTGTATGCAGCATTTCAAAATTTAGATTACGATGTTAAGTCAGATCGATAATGAGAGTAATAAATCTGTTTATCAATTTGTAAATAATTTAAATTCTTATTGATTCCAACATTCTATTCAAGCGATGAAATGAGAAGTGAAAAATTTGCATAAACTTTGATTGTGATAGTTTGGAAAGATATATGTGGGATTTCGGTTCTAAATCTGCATTATCAACATACTGGTAATAATATGCTAATATAATCGTTAACTCGAGAATGGATCAAAGCTCTGCAAATAAAACAAAGGGTATGAACATTACGAATAAGTGGGTATTTATTTTTCCTTAATGATATCAAAAATATAACTGACAGTAATTGCAAGTGTAAACGAAAAAGCAACTGCTTAATATCATTATTGTATTTTATCATATTTACTCGCTTCTAAAAGGGAAACAATCGAACATCAGTAATTCAACATGAAATATTGCTTCAGCTTCAAAGCTAAGCTACAAAGAACAAAGTTATATTTATCATATGAGCAATTGTTATGGATACATACTATATTTATTATCGTTTATCTGTAATACATTTGCTACATGAAAAAGAATCAAATCAATAAATAAACTCATTATTACCAATTATCATCATTCAAACATAGATGAATTAATGTATCAAGAATAAATGTTTTCATGGACGAATTCAGCCGTAATATTTATTGATTTCTCAGTAAAGGGTCAATTTGGGAAGATGAGAAAGTATAGTCGATATAATTGAACCAGTATATTACAGGTAATTCTTTTATTGACACGGAGATGGTAAATACAAAAGTGCAAGCAAGAGGATTTGAACATACAACGTAGAGAGTTGCAATATGCTACTGTTTCTATCCATATGAACAGTATTTATTGATACTAGTGAGTTTCGTGCAGCGACAATAGCTACTATATCCCCCCTCTCTCCCTCTCATTATGTATATATATATGTGTGTGTGTGTATGTGTGTGTGTATAGATACGTATATATATATATACATTCAA
>JAOPJM010521155.1:0-10631 GCA_027124095.1 Muusoctopus leioderma
AGGAACAAGAGGGGGAGCTAGGTGGTGTAGTGAGTGTAAGGGTGAGTGAGTGTGGGGGTGGTGTGAGTGTGGGGGTGGGGGTGTATGTGTGTGTAGGTGTATGGTAGTAAGTGTGTGAGAGGTGCAGGTCGTGGTGGGTGTAGGGTTAGGGTGGAGGGCGTGTGTAAGTGTAGAGTGAGTGTGTAGGTGGGGGGTCAGAGAAAGTGGGGCGGTGAGTTTAGGCCGAGTGTGTGTGTGTGTGTGTATAAACTGTTGAAGCCGCTTAATATAATTACGGATAATGTTATCAAATGGTTATTGTTACCTAACTAATCACCATACGCGTCTTCCACTATGTATATATATATATACATTAAATAATATATATTTATATAGAACACAGCGTAAATCAGAAAGTCTGAAACATGTATAATCTAGATACATCTGCAGTGTGTAACTTGTTTTAAAGCCTTCACTGTGAAGCTTGTAAACAATGTGAAAACACGATTGTTCTCTTAAATAATTGTGAATCCTCTTGCAGATCTGTTTCTGGTATGGTTGTCCCCTCATCAGAGAAGATGCACCTATAGCAATCGCCTTTCAATATGTAACCACAACGGTCAGCCTAATTTGCGTATAGTACGCTTATCGGCAACGTGATTATTAAATAATGTACTTTATATAGAACACAGTAAATCAGAAAATCTGAAACATATGTAATGTAGATACATCTACATTATATGAGTATATATGAGTATATATGAGTATATACGTTTGTGTAATGCTAAATAACTTAAGCCGCTTCTCCAGAACTACAGAAGGAGTTGAAGACAACAATACACGCTAGCAAGCTAACTGGAACACTACAAGCTAGTAATCAACACTGGTTAATTTCACAATACTACCGATGCATGCAAACGGTGACCTGTTTCTAGTATGTAGTACCGATCACAATCAGAGAAGTATTGAGACATTTCGAGAATTAAGTATCTTTTTATTGTGTGGCTTAGTCATAGGTGGAAAAGCAAAGGTCATGGCCTATTTACGAGGAATCTGACACTGGTGAGGGAAAGAGAGAATACACATGAGTTGTCCTCAGACTGGAGATCTCATCCTAATACTTACAACAGAGTGTACCCTGCTAAAAGTTCCCAATTAAAGGCCAGGTGGTGGTGGTCTTTAATAGGACGTCGGATTAGGTCTACCACCCAATTTGACTCTGTACAACCTGTACATGGTATCGTGACCTGCTAGAAACAACAGCCAAATCTTGAAATCACACCATGCCATTAAAAAAAAAACAAGAATATTTTAGACAATGAAATCCCTGATATACAATAAGACGGGAAGGCCACGGCTTCAACGCCTTTATTATTTGATCTTTGATTAGACAGCGCTGGTCTGGTGCTAAAACAGCAACAAATCGATACAATTCAATTACCAGCGAAAGGATACGAACCAGTGACCACTCGGCTCCCTTGCTCCGATGGTACCCACTCTTTCACGTTGCCATAGAAACCGGTATACGAGGAAAATTATACGTGGTCGCTCGACCTACTAGAACTAGCAGGTAAATTAGACCATCTATCAAATCACACCCTACCGTCTGAAACATAGCTAGGTCACATTTTACAATGTAGTAGACCTGGGTATACAAAAAGACTGGACATTCACAGATGGAACGCCTTTGACCATATATTTGGTCGATCAGGGTTAGGCTGGGGCTAAACAACAACAAACACGTGAAAATACGTAAAAGAGTTTTGCTTTCGTTGTTGTTGTTATTCAAATATATTAGCTCTTTTATTTCTATAAAATAGAGCGCTCTAAATACATGTTTTGTCTTTAACACACAGTAACTAAATATATATATATATATATATGTATGTGTGTGTGTTTGTTTGTGCGTATGTTGTTGCGTGTCGCTGAAACCGAACGGTGAACATTTGTTTATATTCCTAATAAACAGACGTCCGGCCGTTCAGTGATTCAGTGTTGGTGACAGGAAGGGCATCCGACCTTAAAATTCTGCTTTAAGAAAATCTCCGTCCAATCCATGCTAGCATGGAAAAACGGACGTAAAAAGCGATGATGATGATGATGATTCAGAAGAAAAGATAACTCTTTAGTCATTGATTGATTTTTTGTTTGTTTTTTTTTTTTGCTTTGTTCTGCAAACATGCATCTTGATGCCGAATCAAAAGTCAACAAAGTTAAGCTCTCTACTTAAATTATGGCCTCTTTTTGAAATTCCTATTAAAGATATTTATGACAGGCAACTCAGAAAGAAAAGAAAAAAATGGATGAATGTTATGTGTAATGCAGCAATGATAACAATGGAATATGGTTTGACACCGATGATGGCTTAGTTGGAGCGAATGCATGATTCTAGCAAACACATTTCCAGTATCAAATAATCAGTCGATGACTTAATTGCTCAATAAGTTCAGGCTGTATGTTATTAAATCTTACATGTCAAAGACTAGATCTTGTCAAAGGTGGCTTAGAAAATAAATATCAATATATCTTCTAAATTATGTCTATGAGAGAGGGAGAGAGAACTAAAAGGAGTAGGGACAGAGAAGGAGGAGTAAGAGAGGAGATAGAGGATAGGGAGAGAAGAGAGAGATTGAGGGGGAGAGAGAGAAGAGAGGAGATTGAGGGGGAGAGAGAAAGGAGGAGATTGAGGGGGAGAGAGAAAGAAGGAGATTGAGGAAGAAAGAGAGGATATTGATGAGGAAGAAAGAGAGGATATTGATGAGGAAGAAAGAGAGGATATTGATGAGGAGGAGTAGATTGAAGATGAGAGAGAAAGAAGGAAGTGAGAGAGTAGGAAGTGAGATAGTAGATAGAGATTGAGGTGGTGGAGAGAGTAGATAGAGATTGGGGTGGTGGAGAGAGTAGATAGAGATTGAGGTGGTGGAGAGAGTTGATAGAGATTGAGGTGGTGTGGAGAGAGTAGATAGAGATTGAGGTGGTGTGGAGAGAGGTGGAGACGGAATAGAGAGTGGATGCGAGGAGTGGAGAGAAAGACAAGAGAGAAAGTGGAGTTAAATGTAAAAAAAACAAAAACAAAAAAAAAAATGCCTCTTAATCTATTTTTTTCTCCTATGTACCAATTCTTAGTTCCAGTATCATGGTGTAAAGCAGACGAGAGGTAAATCTCCTCTTGGATAGGTTGCCTGTACACGACATGTAACCATTCCAGGACAAACTGGTATCTATTTATGACAGCTAGTTGATCTGAGACAAAGTACAATAAAGTGTTCGGTCCAGAAATCACAGAACTTTGCAGTAGATTTGAACTCCTGATCCACTAGTAGATATAGTCCAATGTCTTATCCACTCAGCCATCTGTGAAACACTACTGATTTATGCCTTTTTCTTGAAAAAAATAACTACATAAATCATTATAGCATTATTTACAATAGAGTTTCCCACATAAAAAAAAACATGATAAATGATGTGCTATTTATTTGCAATATTTATATAATATTGATTTCTAACTCAGTCACATACCTACAACATACCCCAGTTCTTGACAGGTACACCCAGTTCTTGACAGGTACTTCTATTTTATTGGTTCTGGAAGGATGAAAGGCAAAGTTGACCTTGGTGAGATTTGAACACAAAATGCACAGGGACATAATTAAATACTACAGGCTTTTTGTCTGTTGAATACACCACCTTCAATAATATGAAAGATGAGATTAAAGTAGTGTAGAAATTTCAAGTTACAGTATTATTTTGTTTTGATATATACACAGCCAGAAAGGCGGTGGATTGGCAGAATCGTTAGAGTATCAGACAAATCAGACAAAATGCTTTGCAGTAATTACAGCCCTTTACATTCTGAGTTCAAATCCCACCGAGGTCAACTTTGCTTTTCATACTTCCGGGGTCGATACAATAAAGTACTGGGGTTAATTCAA
Source organism: Muusoctopus leioderma (assembly GCA_027124095.1). Classification (NCBI taxonomy): domain Eukaryota; kingdom Metazoa; phylum Mollusca; class Cephalopoda; order Octopoda; family Octopodidae; genus Muusoctopus; species Muusoctopus leioderma. The sequence goes on from JAOPJM010521155.1 coordinate 3,912, forward strand.
TTAACTATACCATCTCCAAAATGAGGCCTGTGCCCAGAGCTGTGGAGTCGGTACACAAAACTTTTAACAATGACTCCTTAATTTATGGAACCACCGATTCCAACTCCAACACAGACTCCTCTGTTTGTAATTAGACTAATCATATGTTTCTTATATTGAATGTAAGCACACAACATACATGGTCAATGTGAATCATCAGGCTACCTTTTTAGCAACCTAACCTGTTAAAGTTTGGGTTTAAAGGCTACAGCTATGCCGTTGTAGTTTTTTTAATATTCTTTATTAAAGAAATTCCAAGCATAAGGCAAAAGTTACAAAATTTTTAAAAAAGAGGCTGTTTTATAAAAAAGCTATAAAGTAAAATGATATAAAAGAAACAAACTATAAAAATACTATAAAAGAAAATCAGAAACATCTTTGTTTACCAGTTCAAAAATATAAAGAAATTCAAAGTTAAAACTAAAAGATTGAACACCTAAAGCAATTTAACAAATGACTCTTTTAAAAGAAATAAACTCAATTAGATACATAACACTACTTTTTCAGGATTAAAGCATTGTTTGAATATAAAATTTAAGTGAATGTTACATGGAAGATTACATTAAATGAAATACAAATTGTAAAGATTGAAAAATGTATCCATACAAAATTTATTAAAGAAACATTGTATCTATAGAATAGGGGTTAAATCAAAAATCCAAATCTGAATGGTTAAGAAGTTCGCTTTGCAATCACGAGGTTCCAGATTTGATCCCACTGCATGGCATCTTGGGCAAGTGTCTTTATTCACTAGCCTTGAGTTGGCCCAAGCCTAGTGAGTGAAATTGGATAGATGGAAAATGTGTGGAAGCCTGTCGGATGGACCGTACCTGTAATTCAAAGGTCCAGCCTTGTCACACCGTGTCTCACGCTGATTCTGCCTGAAGATTACGTTAATGATACATGTGTTTTTGGAATGCTCAGCCACTTATGCGCTAATTCAATGAGTTGGCAGTTCATTTGATCGAACAATTGAACACTCATCGTCTGCAATCCAGATGGAGATCCATTTAATTTATATATATAATATATATATATATATATATATTCATTGGTGTTTTGTCACTGACCAGTTAAACTTAAAATGACCATTCTATAGACAACCTCAAGTTTATATGGTTCTCAGGGTTACCAAGTCATGTGATGGTAGCAAGGTATGAATCAAAGCCCTGAGGAATGGAACTGCTAGTGTTAGAATTTATGTACTGACTGACAACTTTATTTTCTCATATGCTGACACCAGAATCCAGCAGAATGTTAAGTACATGATAATGTTGTTGTTGTTGTTGTTTAGCCCCAAGTCAGCCCTAATCTAGCATACCTTACGATCAAAAGCATTCTAACAATGGCCATCTTATTTTTTTTTGTTGAGACAGTATATCTAGGACTACATTATCTTATGTGTCACCTTGCCACCTTTTTTTTTAAAGATAGGGTATGATTTAAGGGAGATTTGAATGCTGTTTCTAGCAACCATGTAGAGGTTCCCTTGTTGGCTCGTGATAATTAATTTCTACTGCAGTAGTTGAAAATTTGCAAATTTAAAATCCTAAACTTGTGGTTAGTCATTGAACAGATAAATTCCAATGCAAAGTGAAAGATTTTAAGCTAAATTCACCAAATCTCCAGATAATTGCTGTATTACTAATCTAAGCTTCAATAACCAGTGATGTGTGTGTGTGCTAAGTTAATGTATGGAAAATTTCAGAACATTGTTTACTGATAAAGTTTTCCTCAAACTTTGAGAGAATGGAAGAGAAAGAGAGAAGACAGAATTTAATCACTGCAGACAGTAATGGACAAATACGCATAATTTGCCTATTATGCTGAATCTAAATTAAGGATTCAGGTTGTCATTCAAACAACAAATGATGCTATACAAAATATTTGGTACAGCTCTTTAGCGGTTTTAATGAATTGTCTGAATGGGATTGGATCAAAATTTAATAAAAACTAGTATTTTTAGCAATGTAATAAAAGACTTAGACCACAGGTGGATAAGTTGATACACTGATACATTATTAAATGACCAGCTGAGAAGTCTGGCTTGTATTCTGTCACTACTGCTGCATTCTATCCATGCCAATATTGTCTCCTTCAACAGCACAAAGGCACGATCACTCCACATATCGGGAAAATATTATCGCACTCCACCCTTAAAAGTTAGCAGCATGCAACTAGAACCTTCAAGGTCACTACAAATGCTAGACCTCAACATCAATGAGGATCTCTCCTGGCGAATGCACATTCTCAACATTGCCAAAACTGCATTACAAAGACTGGTCTTCCTCTTCAGAGCCCTAGACCACATCCACAGAAAGACCACTCAACTGACAGGCATGAAGTCACTCATCATTACACTCCAATTTCTGGCTCACAGACATGCTGTGTCTTCTCTCTCTCTGCCTTTTCTACTGCAACTACAGTGGCCTCTGTTCCTCAGAGCTGGCTGATCACATGCCACCTCCACCCAGGTACTCCCGACTCACTTGTCTCCTCCCCTCATCACCCATATTGTGTCCACTGTCCCCAGCCCCATACTAACCACAACACCCAGTCCTTCCTCCTCAAGGTATCACCCCTCTGATATTCCCTCCTTGCACATGTTTTATCCTGCAGCCGTCAACTTGAAACTGTTCAAAAGAAGAGAGGAATGTTAACTGCGTTGGTCTCGTTGGTCTCAGAAGGCCTGCAAAGGCTGTGGAACAGCTCCTTACTCCAGACAAAAACAAAAAAAAAACAAAAAGGAAAGTCAACTCTCAACGGTAGAGTTCAACTAGCTCTATGTAGATAAAACAGGAGGATATCATTTTACCTTGTAAGCAGTAGCAGCATTGTAAAATTGAGGAGTGTTTTGTTAGCTTCATGTGAGACTAGAGAAGGCCCACAGCAGAACGAACTCAGCACTCAAATTTATAGTCATGGTGTATATGTATGTATGTTAGCGTGCACGCACACACAGAGCTATGTAATTAATTGTCCATCAGTTGAGTAAGATAAAAACACAGATTTGATTCTAACCGAAGACGGATTAAAGTAAAGCAGAAATCCTGTTGCACAAAATTTGTCTATATTACTATGGTAACCAGTTGGGTTCAACAGGGTACATGCTAAACTGCACTCAAGGATTTAAAATGGAATAATCATAAACACATGCAATACATAGTGGCTACCACTACGAGGTGGATCAGCAACTTGTATTAACAGAATGCCAAATCTATTGACGCTAAGTGCAGACAACAATTACCGCATACAGTCAGCTCAACATATTAGTTTCCTACTTAAAAAAATATATAATGCTGTGGATTTTTAAGCTGATTTCCTGTTGTTGTCTTGGAATAATAGCTCTGTTTTTGGAAATGGCTATTGGCATTTATCCCAACTTGTACAAAAAGGTTTAGGATTTTATTTTTTTTTTGAATTTATTATCTTTATTATTTTTAGTTTTGCAATTGCTCTTATAATAATAATAATAATAATAAGACTATTACTACCTGTCCTTTGCTTATGTGAATACCAAAATAGGCACTGCACAGCTAATATCAAATTCATTTTGATATTTAGTGAATCTCCTGTGAAATCTGAAAAGCCGAAAATTGTATTTACGTCATCATATTTATATAAACACAAATATTTTTATTTCGTATTGATCTTAGGAGATGCGACTTTGGTTAATCTTATAGGTCAGGCGTCCCACTCGCTGGTAGACACCTGTTGCATGTAGACAGCTGTATAACTGAGTCACATACCACTTTGTTTTACTCCTAAATACATTTATTGACTAATTATTATTGAAACCCCCCTACCCCCATCCACACACACATGTGGTGGTGGATGAGGATGCATGGCCTAGTGGTTAGGCATGAGTGAAAGGTCATATGTTCCATTTCCCAGTCCGGGAGGCACGTTGTATTCTTGAGCAAGGCACTTTACTTCATGTTGCTCCAGTCCACTCAGCTGAAAATGAGTACCAGCAGCAGCTATGCTAGTGCAACCCTCTCCCTCTGTCTCCAGCTGTCACATCTTGGATGTTCTGCTGGGTCAAGGGCAGGAGGGCCGAGAGGGTATCTATGTCTGCTTGCAACTGCATGGGCAACTAAAACCCTTAGCGAAAGCATGGTATATACTTATACCAGGTCATCCTCAAATGCGAGGGATGGCTGCTGTGTTTTTTTTTATGTGGGGGTGGAGCGCCAGAAAAATTGGCGAGTCAAGTTAAATGGCCATCATGATTTTGTCTCATTCTTCTACCTTTTAAGCTCAAATCCTGCAAAGAATCAACTTTATGTTTTGTCCCCTTAAGATTCTTAAAATAAGTACCAGTTGAGTACCAAGGTTTAATTTTACTTTTTGGGTGGTAGACACTCAATTACTCAATCACAATCTCCTGACCCTTGGGTGCCTTTAGCAGAGTACACTCTGTTGCAAGCATTCAGGCCAGGTCTCCAGTCTGAAAATAACTTCCTCCCTCTGACTAAGCCATAAACAAAAAGAAAGTTTCAATCAACTATAAATGTCCCTGCAATTTTTTAGCTGTGTACTAATGTGACAAATCCTCATAGATTGTATACTTCAGAGTAGACTAAAGCTTACACGTAGAATGCAGGAAGAAAAAAAATATGTTTCATATATGCTAAATTCTCATCATGGGGTCCTTTTTGAGGCGATGTTTTATGGCTTGAGAAGACTGTCATGGGGCCCACAAAGCTAACTTCTGCTTTAGCAGTGAAAATGGCCTTAAAACATTTGAAAGATATATGCTAAATGCTGTTTAATATTCATAAATGCCATCAGTTTATAGTCAGAAAATGCAGAAATTCAAAAGTTTCTTTCTTTTTTTTCACTTTCTTCTTTCATTGAATGAATAAAGTATAGGGTACTGGCATGGCTGTGTGGTTAAGATGTTTTCTTCACAATCACATGGTTCTAGGTTCGATCCTATTGCATGGCACCTTGGGCAAGTGTCTTCTACCATAGCCTTGGGTCAACCAAAGCTTTGGAAGTTCTATCTTTCATATTTATAAACTTTTTTAGCAACACTTGGATTAATTCTCCAATGAGAACTAGATCTTTTGCATCGAAAAGGTCTTGAAGACCGCTCTAGAGACTTCTCAGATCAGGATTAAAAGAAAAGGAAGTTGATAAATGAACTTTATTATACATCTATTTCTACTATAAATTCCTTGCTGAGTATATTGTTTATTCCGATTCTACTTTTAGCAGTTTTAATAAATGGTTTAAATAGTTCAAATAATTTCTTGAGAGAATGTGAAATACTGCTAAGGGCTTGGTTTGCAATTTTGTTTCATTATCAGATCAGGATTTGAACTCCGGTGTGTGAAATAACTGGATTTATATTTAAGCTCTTCAAGAGTCTCTGATATGAAATGACATCAGTAGGTGGAAGACATATTTATCAAATTTTTTTCTTTTTTAATTGTTGAATAGCACATGGAGAGATTCATGGTACAAACATAGGTAATATAATTTTGGAGCAGCAATCCACAGCACCACACTGTATATGGCATGTTAACAAACAAAAAAGAAAGGACTAAAAACGTTGATCCTAAATTTCATGTAGGAGGGGTTCTAGATAAATTGCTCTTAGCATATATGAAGCTGACAATACAGGACTGGATGTAACAAACTACAAGACATTGAAAATTAGAATGAGAAGAACTGAAATGCCAAAGGAAAACTGAAACAACCTAGACCAGGTTTGGATATTATGAAATATGCTTCAAGAACTTTGAAGAAGTTATAACTGAAAGGTAGAGCATGGAGTGGGCTAGTATAGACAGAGTGTAATATGTTTTACTGTGCAGTCTCTCTACACACTCTGACAGTGACTTCAATTAGAGTAGAATTACAAGTCAGATCACTTACTCTTTTTCTGTACACAGAGAATTATGCTGAAAAGACATACGTTTACATTTGTTAATGTGTATATTTACACATTTATGTAGCTACGGTGGTTAAAATATTGTACTTTTACATTACAGGCATGTGTATTTATCCCCCATCTCAGCTGTTTAGTGTGCAATTTAATACTCAGTTCAATAATTGTTTCTAATATTGGCACAAGGCCAAAAATATGGGGGGGGGGAGTAAGTCGATTAAATTGACCTCAGTACTTGACTGGTACTTTATTTATCGACCCCAAAAGGATGAAAGGCAAAGTGGACCTCGGTGGAATTTGAACTCAGAATGTAAACAGTTGGAACAAATACCGCAAGGCATTTTATTCGATGCTCTAATGATTCTGCCAATCGCCCACTCACTTCAATAATAGCAAACACCTTGCTTCAACATTACCCTCATTCAAATTTATATCCTAAAATCAGATTATAAAGATAGTGAAGAGGAAGTCTTCTATACTTGACCGCAACCCCCCCAAATAAAATCCTTGAATAAATATCAAAGTAGGACAGATTTGTTAAGACGAGTTGAGGCCAAAGTTGGCGAGGGCACAAACAAAGAACTGGCAAAACATGTGGACAATACGGCAAAACATCTGTGGACAATACTGCAATACAGAGACAATGGCAGAGTGATTCAAACTGTAGGAATTTACAAGCAATACTTTTTTTTCCTTTTTTTTTTCTACTTGTTTCAGTCATTGGACTGCGACCATGCTGGGGCACCGCCTTGAAGTCGATCAGATCGACCCCAGTACTTTTG
>JAOPJM010521165.1:0-10631 GCA_027124095.1 Muusoctopus leioderma
TGTATATATATATATGTATGTGTGTGTGTATGTAAGTATATGTATATATATATATATCATGAAAATGTGTCAAGAGAAATAACTCAATGTGGCCAGTGGCGTGAATTTGGAATACAAAGACGAAAAAGGCTATACTAAATAACGTACGCGATAAAATTCTTGATTTATAGAAATTATCTTCGCTTAAGGTGGAGATAAACAAACACCAAGTGGTGATTGCAGCCAAATTCGAACGAGAAGCGGGTATAATCTCCAGAAATCAAGGATGTTTTGATTTTACCCTACCATTAAGGAAAAGATAACTCGTTTTTTTCTTGAGGTACGAGACAGCTGTGGACACGAGTTTCTGTCTCAATAGATCTCATCAGCGCAACAGTGTCCTTCGTTGACTCCAGCACAATCTTGGTAGCTAGTTCAATTAATAAATTACTGGTGTGTTAACAGTGTTTTGTTTCAATGATATACTGTACTATATAATTGTAGATTTTCAGCCAACACTGTATGTATAGACAGGTGTGACCACCCTGTATGTATATAGAATATCTTCGTAGACAGAAAAAGAGGGATCAGCCGGACTAGTTTCCATCTCGTGTTGGAATTTTATCAGTGATTGATTTTCTCCTTTAATTGTTCAAGGGGATAATGCTTATGTAGCAGCTTCTAATAAGGGCTTAACTAAATTAGAATAATTATATATACAGACAAGGTGTTTACATCTGTCTATATGTAAATATTGGCTAGAAATATATTAATACATGTTGTAGCACAATATAGCATAGAAACACAACATTGTAAAGGCACCAGTAATTTGTTAATCGAAGTAGGTTATAAGAATGCGTTATATATACATATGGATCTATCCAATTTACCTTTCTGTGGACATTTAAAGAGAGTACTCAGTCGCTAATGAAATCCCAACACAGTATTGAAATTAGTCCGGCTGATCCCTCGTTTTCTGTCCACGAAGATACTGTATATACAGATAAATTGTTTATATATGTCTATACATGCGTTATTGGCTAAACATCTATAGATATATTCTGCAGCAGAGTATAGTATTAGAAAATTAGTTATAGTTTAAGCCGATGGATTAGCAGAATCATTAGAGTATCGGATAGAATGATTTGCGGTATTTGTTCCACCACTCAGCGAGTTGATTTCAAATCCCGCCGAGATCAACTTTGCCTTTCATTATTTCGGGGTCGATCAATAAAGTACTAGTCCTGGGCAGTGGAATCGCGGAATTGTTAGAACATCAGACGAGATGCTTTGTGATATCAGTTGTTGGTCTTTGACTTCCGTGTTCAATTTCTCCACGTTACTGACGTCCGGTCCCTTTAATAGTAATATTATTGCGAAACGCTGGCATTGTGTCCACTGTAAAATGTGACTGTATATGAAACTCCGATGCACTCTCAAATCTAATGTGGTGTGAGTTTATAAGAACCGAATGTATTTGAAAGATGTGGAAGAATGTTCATATCATTTGAGAAAGAAAATATTATTACGGTGATTGTTCTACGAAAAAAATGGTATTACTAAAATACCACTTAGATAACAATATTTCGCCAGCTCATTGACGAATGCCTCACGAAAGAACTAGTGTACATATTCTAAGCATTCTCCGAGGATTGTCTCGAAATAAAATTATGTTAGACCCAAAGTTTACGCGTAGACACGCACACATACACACAAGATATTAATTCTTTAAGAAACGGAACCAAAACATATTCCATATCACTATCCAATACAGGTGCTGTTTGAAGAAAAACAGATTTGTAAATACTTTAATAAGCTGGTCCGAAGTTAAAACCGTAAAATGTTACGTTAACGGTCGGCATTGCTGTAAATATGTCTAGAAGAAGATTTTAGCGCTCACTTGTTTCCATCTCCAATGTGTAAAGTATGCTGTAGAAATAGTTATATTATCCGACATGATGGAAAAAGTGTAGTCTTAAATAGTATTTAACTGTTTTATTCTTTTTATTTTTGGCTTCACCTTCATCTAAAAATTGTATTCCACGCTATTAAATTACATCAGAAACATGCCGTACAGATTAAAGCTCCTTACAAATAGCTAATTAATTTTGAAGCCCAGAGCAAAACTATAACGCTTTGAAAGCTTTTTTTTTTTATTTGTTCTCCCTCTCTAAACTAAATGTTTATAGCCTTCTTCAAAATCGAAGTAATGCGAAAGGAGCATGTGAGCTGAAAATTCTTCGTAAACGATTCATGTATATATATATATATATATATGTATATATGTATGCAAACACACGTGCACACACATAATTATATGTAAGTATGTACATATTTACGCTTGTGTGTGGATTTTATGTTTAATTATATACGCACATACACACTCAACTATAAATAGACATATGTATATATAATTACACATGTAATATTCAATGTATGTGTATGTGTGTGAATGTGTGTGAATGTGTGTGCATGCACGAAATATTGCCTGCAGGTCGCCTGGGTGTATACTGACAAGATATATTAAATTCAACTTTTTTGGCTTTTTGCTTCCTTTTCATGAACTACACAGTCGACTTCGCAGTATTTGTGTTTTTAATTAAAATGGAAGTACAACAGAAACGGTTTTCTTTTGTAGAGTTATCTGGCAAACCTCCATGAAGACAGAAAGGAAGGAAAATACAGAACAATCAGATACATAGAAAATTTATTCAGGATTTTTTAAAAAAAACCGTCATCAGTATGTTCATGCTGAAGACATGTATCTATATGTCCGCATTGACATCTACCATAAGACATCTATCTATTGTTCTATATTTATCTCTTTTTAATGCAAGATGCTTTTTGTTTTTTTTCTAAAGTATCACAACCATGTTTGGATGTAACTTTCTATGGCACGGAATGTAATAGTGATTTACTGCAGCTTTTTTCAGCTGGGTAGGAAAAAAATATCTAGAGAAGTGTATTGAGAGTTGAGAGCACAAACAAATATTATAACACTATCAAGAAAAGACTATGTCACTGGTTAGTCAATCTCAATTCACCAGTAGAGTGGACACAGCATACCTGAATGGTTAAGATGTTTGCTTCGTAATTACGAGGTCCCGGTTTCGAACCCACTACGTGGCATCTTGAGCGCGTGGCATCTTGAGCAAATGTCTTTACCATAACCTTGGGTCGACCCAGGCCTTGTGAGTGAAGTTGGGTAGACGAAAATTGTGCGGAAGCCCATCGGATGCATTGTACCTGTAATTCAAACATCCAGACGTGTCACTCACCATGTTTTGCTGATTCTGTCTGATTTTAGTAGCCAAATAGCTGTCAACTATCATTACCCTTCTCATCCCCCAAAATAACCAAATCTCCAACGCTGGAAAATTACTGTTCATCAACCTGCTAGAACAACATGTATAAGATACCCATTGGTTGCCTCAGTCTGTTCTTATATTATAACAACTGAGCAAGCTAAGGGAAAGAAGAAAGTATGGGGCTACATAGAGTAGCTACTAATCAACAAAATGATAGAGAAAAACGCAATAAAGAGCCGCAGTAACTTGGCTGCAGTGTGGATGAATTACCTGCAAACCTATGGTAGTATTCCGCATGGGTGGATTATCAGTGCATTACAGTTAGCCAAAGTTCCACACTCACTGGTAGTTGCTATTCAATACCTAACCAACACTTGGTTCAACACTTCTCAAACAAAACAATGAAATGTGACAACATACATTACCAAAAAGGCAACCTGCAGGACGTTAGCTTGCCAGTAACTGCGCTTTGTCTTCCCGTTAAACCAGCTTTCATAACTGCTCACAAAACACAGTGTTTATAAAAATGGACACCCTGAATCCAGAAGAATCTTTCGCCTTTTCCTTTGCAAAGAAAGGGCGAGAGACCGGAAGCTGTATGGGCCAAGTATTATCCACATCGAGAACCAATTGGATATCATTGCTTAATATTCCAAAGACATTGGAATGAACTTTGATGAGTACAAAATGTTCATTTTGGTGGTAAGACGAGGAAAACCTGTACCCTCCCTCAAAATAATTAAACATGAACGCCTTAACAATACAGCGTTTACATTCGGGTGAGAACTAGAAGTATCTTGATAGGATGAGATTGTCAGCCATGATGGACACATTAATGAGAAGAGAGCAAGGAATGAATACCTCAAGAGAGTTAAGGAAATATGGTCATCAGAACTCTCAGCCTAAAACGAGCATATCGCTTACAATACGTTTGTAGTGCCTATATTAATACGTACATTCGGCCTTCTGAATTGATCAATACAGGAACTTAACGAGATCGATGTAAGAACTCAGAAACTGCTCAGTGTTACTGAAAATATCAGAATCAATGGGGTTGTAAGCAGATCAGAGAAGGAATAAATCACAGTAAAAGTCTGGCATAGAGTACCGATAAGTTTATAACACCTCACCTCGAAGGTTACCACTATAGATTCCATGAATAAGAAATCCATACCTAGTATCTTCTAGATAAAAGACAGAAAGCATCAGCTGACGACGAATGTAGGATATGCAAAAACAAAGAGAGGAGATAGCCACATTATTGCCAACTGTGACAGAATGTCCTTTGGATACTACCTCCCCATGAGGCATGATGTGGTAGCCAGAGCAACCTGGAATAAAATGAGAAAGGAAAAATAACAAATAAAAATGAACACATTGACAACAACGGATCAAAAGAATATTGGAGGAACAAAAATAAAAACAGCAACCAAATTAAAAAACAACCGACATGATACTGTTGTCTGGAATCAGAAAAAAAAATCATGCTCTGTTGCGGAAGTCAGCTGACCACTTGCTATCAATTTGATAAACAATTACAGAAGAAAGAAGACATATATGGACCATTGATGAGAAGCCTGAAAATCCAGTACCTAAAATACATTTTAAGCTTAATAACCATTATTAATGGAGCAACAGGATATGCACCAACTCAGCTAGATCAATGTTTTGGAAACTTGGATTATTGGAGAAAGAACGCAGTTCCATAAGTCACGCAGTCTGGAACAATAACAATCTGCTAGACATTCTTAAACATTAAAGAGTGAATGGTTGCATAAAGGATGATGAAGATAACAAGACCTCTTTTCCGTAAAACAAACTCCTTTCTTTACAAACTTGCCACTGGGAAGATGGCCGGTCAAAATAAACTCTAAATTTCCAATTAGGAAGATAAAAATGCATGCAAGCATAGATACATGTATATATATCTACATAAACACATATACATACATACATACATACATACATACATACATACATACATACATACATACACACACACACACATACACACACACACACAAACATTCATACACACATATGCATACAGTCAGACAGACAGCCATATAGACATATAGACGATTGTCTCCGCTGTTTTAAACGTTTCATGGGGAATTTTCCAAGGAGACAGTCTGTCGGTGTTTGTTTGTTTTGGCTCTAAATCCACTCTCAATTATTTTACAAAATATCCAGTAGCTATATGTTAGGGTCAACCACAGCGGGATACACCAATATAAACCATAATTCCTTTGTGGACGATATAAAGAGATCTATACAAGAAATATTTACAATGCTGAGAAACAGCTGGATTTAGTAACATATGCAGCTGATATAGTGATGGAATTTAGCTAAATGAAATGTATGATACAAATACCAAGGTTTGACAAAAATATATCATACAAAAGTAATGTAACCAAAGAATATTTTCCAGGCTTTAAACAATATGACACTTAGAGTTTTCCTCGTACAACAAAACAATATCCTACAATTCGTTCGCAGTACCAGTACTGATACAAAGATTTGGTATACTTAACTGGTCTATCGAGGAAATCCATTCCATAGATATTAAAACCTGCAAGATACTACAATCAAATGGAAAGTTTCCTCAGAAACAGTGATATTGACAGGCTCTATCACAAAAGAAAAGAGAGTAGGAAGAGGTTTAATAACAATCTAGACAGTCTTTGAGTGCCGTATGGTATCACTCAAACAACAGCAGTAAAATAAATAAATCAACCAAGTGCTCAAACATGTAGAGAACAATATTGCATGGGTCGGTAGTGAACTCCACAAGTTGTACTCACTTGCTGATGACCTTTCACACGACTCCCGAATTGCTGAGTAACGTACCTCAACAAACACCTGGAAGAGAAAGACTTCGCATACCAAAAACAAAAGAAAAGATGTCCATGTGTTTAACTCCCGTAAACTTGAGAATAACGCTAATATTAAACATGAAGTGTAGTTTCTCTTGCACTCGTGACCGTTACATCATGTTTCATTTCTAAGGTTATACTTTTCCAATCCAAACGCAAGACATAGCTACAAAATGCCTAATGAACAAAAGAGACAAAAACCCCAGGCTTCACTTGGAAATGTTGATTGTCACATTTCTGTGGACGATATTACACATGACATCAGCATCTGACCAAAAATGTCATTAAGTCACTATCTTTTACAATGCACCATGATTTTGTTGCTAAAACAATATACGATGCTATCCGTACGAAAGACTGCCCAAGGATAACGATAGAAAATATTTCTGTTCTTGACTATATACAATACATGAATATTAGGTGGAACATTTTCATGAAAACCTCCTAGAAGTGCAAACATAACAGCATTCATGTACTTGTTTTGTAGAGAAAAGAAAACATTTGGGCGGTCAGCTGCCCTGTAGAAGTGAACATTTCTTTCAAAATCAGTAAGAAAAAGAATATTTACGGACAACTGCTTCGAAACTTACAGTTTCTCTACACAAATTATAAATTCACATGTATACCTATAATTATTCGTGCACTTGCCTATATAATCAAATATCTAAGTGGAAATCTCAAAAAGCCGATCTGAAAATATTTCAGGTAAAGAAGTGACAAGCTAATACGCACTTTGAAAATACAATCTGAATCTATAAGGAGAACAGTAAAAATATTCAAAACATCTCTAAAGTTCAACATGTAACGCGTATCGTTTTTGTTATCCTATCCAAATTCCAGCGATGAAACTTTGTTTCTTTGCTAGAAACAAGTTCCTTTGTTTTAGGAAGAATTCAAATAATCAAAAAATAGATAACATACATACATACATAAATACATGCATACATACATACACATGCATACATACATACACATACATACATACAAACATACATACATACATACATACATACATACATACATACATGGTAAAAGTCAAATCGTGTCCGATTACCGCCACTTCATAGACACTGACAGCCCTTCTTAGCATAATATTTCCTGTGACTGATGACTTCTGAGATGACTGTTCAGTCAAGCCAGAGACTGGCAACCCATTTCACAAGTTGAATATTTCAGCTTATCTGCTGGGATTTGCTCATTTGTGTGACATGCTTTGAAGTGGCGTTTAACCCACATTTAGAAGAGCATATTTTGTTGGAAAAGCTACATGTAAAATCAGTCGTGATATTATATTGTTGTTCAACATCATGAGTAGCATGATGCCGCTCATGGCTAATTAAAGCCGCTTTAAAAGATATACAAGGCTGCTTTGAACCCTTTTTTGGAAGTAGTTCTACAGTTTTCATATGTCATGCAACACGTTTCAATTGACCTAATGATATGCGTTTGGTTTCAAACTTTTTAACACCACTGGCAATCAAACCTCTCCGTCGGTGTCTGTTTGATGCTTGATATCCCCAGATTTTGATTTCAATTTGGGTATTTTAGTGCATTTTTCAGACAATTTTCATATCTTTTCCTTGGCTTACATTCAACTCACCATAGAGTTCTCGTTTTTACAGTCGACTGTTCTCTAGAATCACGATGGGATCAGGCCATCTAAGCTTGATTATAATGGATTCGAAAATGTGCAAATGAGCATGGTGCAGCACTTCCATATCAGGCCCAAAGGACTTCCAAGATATTCTCATAATGCACCGCATCTATTAATGGTGGAAACGTTCTTGACGCGGAATATGTGTGCGAAATGTTGTCCACGTTTTACACCCATACAGTAATGTTGTAAGCACACATGCCCGATAAACTTCTATTTTTGTGCTGGCTTTGATATGTAATTATGACCAAAGTCTCTTTTCCAACTTTCCATATGCATCAGAAGTTTTGGAAATACTGTAGCTAATTTCTTCATCCAGGGTACTCATTCGGAAGAGAGTACCACCAAGGTATACAAGAGATTGGTTCTAACAGTTCTCCGTTAAAACAAACTCATGATTTCATGTTGTCAAGCAAGGATCGTATGAGATTTACATTTACAAACGTTTCAGGGAAACCTAACTTCAAGAGTATTCTCCAACGAGCGTCCTTGTTAACAGTGTCAAAAACCTTTATGAGGTCTATAAAACACTGGTACAAATCACGTTGTTGATTTCTCCACTTTTCGTGAACCTGACTAGCTGTGAATATCATGTCTATTGTTGCAGGATAAGGTCGGAAACTACACTGTGTTTCAGACAGAATGGTTAGAGCTATAGATGAAAGCAAGCGATTAATAAGTGTGCTGGTAAAGCCTTTACCTACAACTGACAGCAAAGATATGCCACGGTACTTACCAAAACGTTTCTTAGACCCACCCTTGAAAAGAAAGATAAGAATGGCAGCCCTCCAGTCTTATGGGGTTGTATATTGTAACCACACATGTTGGAACTCACCAAGTCCACATTTCAGAATCACACCCGACTCTAGCATTCAGACCCCCTCCCAACCTCATTACAAGCTTATCGTTTGTATCCAAACTTCTGAAAACAGCTCTGAGATCTGCATAGATCTATTTAAATTTCATCCTGTAGGCTGAGAAGAGTTAGAGCATATACACTGATTAGAGTCATATAGCGATCGTACTAGATAATCAAAGAAATAGATATTATCAGATCTGAGAAGCTATGTGTTAACTCACTAAGGCGCTGTAATAGATGTCTCTTTAGATTAAAACCGACACCAGCTTCTCGACATTCATTATGAGACCTTCCTTTGTAAAGGACGTCATAACCAGCAGCTGTTACTTGTACATGGCCTTTACAGATAACCTTGTTTCAGACAGAGCAACTACATCTAGATTGTAGCAGGCTAATGTATTGCCCATAAGAGCAGTTCATCGCTCTGCTCGATCTAAGTTCGGCAAATTCAGCAGGGTTTTTATATTCCAGCATCGAATTTTTATAACCGACATATTTGATTGATGTTCCTTTTATCAATTATTTAGTTTATTGGAATTTTTATCTCTATTTTATTTTGCCCGCAAGAAAAGGATAACCACCAACCGCAGTGTTGCTGGCGAGTTTGAAACTTGGAAAGCTTTGTTTGAACCATATTTTCTAGGTCATTCCTGACTAACTGATGGGTAGTGCTACCTCTGAAAATGGTCTCTCAGTCACTTGAGGGGCTGCCGAATTATTTCATTGTTTGAAGAAGAAGCGACCGATATTACAAGCCGCCTACGTGCAGGTTTGCAATTACATACTTCCAGCCTGTCGAGTATGTATGTTTCATTGCTCCACATCGCCTCACGGCTTTATTACATGTTCCGTTGTCTGTTTGTGTTCTAAGAAGTTCCTATGCGTGAAGTTGTTCATAATGAATGGAGCGTGAAGGGAAGTGCTTTCCCTTTTCAAATAGAACAGCTTTCCTCCCAGTTGCTAAGCACAAGGTGGCACAACATACATTCATACATATATACATACATGCATAGTTGATGTCTACATTCCAATGAAAGAGCCTTGTTTCTACACTGGATACCGCCTCCTTCCATATTGGTGAGACATGTTAAAAACAAAACCAAAATATACATACGGATAAGCATACTAATATTAGGTGAGATAGTATTGAGTCGAAAGCATAGGTAAAAGAAATCAAAAAGATAATAATGGCAACATTTCGTATTTGTTCAGATTCACGTTATTTTTTTTTTCATCATTTTACCATCTATTTACTTTCAATGCAACTACACAAACCACACTAAATATACCTTCAGAATTATATCTAAAGAAATTAAATGAATATACATTCTTCAGTACAGTTCAGAATATATTCCGACCAGTAGGGTAGCCGAATGATGGAAAACTACTTCATTTTTTTTATATTTTAGTTTTTGCTTTCATCTTATTGGTTGCATTTTCATTTTTGCATTTACTTATTTACTTTCTCGTTTTTCTTTTTCTTACATATTGTTTATATATTCTGTTATGTTCCTTGTACGTGAATATATTTACACGTATCTTTTCTTCGTATGCATCATACGTTTGTGTATTGTAATCAAATGACAGGTCAGTCAGTGGCAGCAATATAGACTGAAGAATTCAATGGATGACAGAGAAAAGAAAACAACACAATTCACTTATGAATGAGATGGAAAATGATTTGGAAATCAGATGCTGGTGACCTCTAAGAAAATGAACATTTTGGAATTGTTTGACAAGCAGGCATCACATAGACATATACATACACACATTAACAGAGAAACATATATATATATTTAGACACATAACTACCACGTATGCATGCACATGCACATAATTATGCATGTTCATATACGCGTATTGGTGAGTCGAGCGAATAATTTCATGCATATGTAACATTTTATGCATATATATATATATATGTATGCATGTGTATATATATATATATATAGATA
>JAOPJM010521185.1:0-10629 GCA_027124095.1 Muusoctopus leioderma
TAAATTTAAACATTCCATTATAATTTTATGTAAGAACTTTTTGTTAAGTTATGTTCCAAACACCAACTTAATAAGAAAGTTACTTATTTTACTTAATTCCTCCAAATTCTTAATTATTTTCAAAATCATTTGAAAATTATAGGCAGTGTATTTCATTAGAAATATGGTAATGAAAGGGTTAACCTGCATGAATTAGCAGTCAAATCTCCCTCAAATTACACCCAACTATCTTAAGAAAAAAAAAGAAAAAGAAAGGAGGGATACATTCAACCACTCAACTTCAAATGTTCTAGGTAAATATTAATTGTATCAACTTCACTTGTTTATTGGTATCTCCAGGCTAAAGTTGTGTAAAACAGTAATATACATTGATTCTTCTTCCCAGTTTAACTTATAATAAAATTTAAAACTATGAATATTAATCTTTAAATAACATTTGATTGCTTTTCAAATTACTAAAATCTAGTTGTTGTTGTTGTTGTTTTGCCTCAGGTCAGTGCTGATTGAGCAGATCTATGATGAAAGGTGTTCCAGCTCTCACCATTCTGTCTTTTGAGGTGTATCTAGAAATAACTTATCTACTATCTACTTCCCTTTTCTCAAGACGGCAGGACGTGATTTGAGGGATATTTAACTGCTGTTTCTAGCAGGTTGAGTGGCCATGTAGAGCAGGCATGGGCAGCCTTTTTTCGACCAACAGGCTGCATGACATATTACTCATCATGAATCCCAGTCAAAAGGGATGCAGGTAGCCCATGACTGATGTAGGGGCTTCCCTGTTGGCTTGTTTTTTTTTGTTGTTTTGTTTTCTAGTGGAAACATCATCATCATCATCACCCTCATCATTTTACATCCATTTTCTATGCTGGCATAGGTTGGATGGGTGATTTCAGCAAAATACCTCCACCTCCATAACAAAATGAGTTGAGCAACTAAAGCACTAAATATTATTGTTGTTCAATGTTTGAACAACAATACAATATACTTTCCAGAAAATATCTAAATACAACTAATTTTTCTATGTAAAGTTTTATAATACTGTTATAAATTCTATATTGAATACTAGAATACCAATTGCCATTGTAAGTCACAAGTAAAACTGTATTACTATGTCTGCACTAGTAAAGAAGATTTAATAATTTCATAGTTTACAAATAAAAAGAATATCTCCCTTCATAGTAACTTTATTTGTTCAACGTTTAAAGTAGATTTCAGAATGTAACAACAACAACAACAAAAAAAAAGAAGAATTATTTCAAACAATTCTGATGTAATATTTATTTTCTTCTCTTTCTCAATTTTAAAGTTATTTTAAAATCACTCATTATATCTGGGAGACTAAACAAACAAACACACAGTAATTTGTAGTACAACTTAGAACCTTAAATTCTTATAACTATAATACCATAAATGAACAACAAAAATAAAAAATTGTTTTATTATTTCAAAGAATTTGATGTTAAATGCCTTTAAGTGTTTTTTTTTTAGTTATATTTTAATGCAATGTTTCTCCACAAAGAATGATTTTCTTTAGAACTGTAAAGTAAAATTCACAAAAAAAGATTATTTTAGAGCAGGCTGTAGAATTACAGCTTATTATAATCCTCTCAAACTTCACACACAATACATACATACACACACAATGCATATGCACATACACACACAATGCATATGCACATACACACACAATGCATATGCACATACACACACAATGCATACACACATACAAGTTGATTTCTGAAAAGTCAACATTTTATGAAAACTGTCCATATAAAGACGTGAAATTCTAATAATCTTCCTGTAGATATATTTGAAAAAAGATTCCAAATGGAAATGGAAAACTTCCTGAAATAGTCTGCTGGTGTATAGAATACAATAAAATTTAATGGGACAAATAAAAAGTTAAATTTATTTCAATGCAAGAAAAATAAAAAAATTGATGGAATAATTTTTTATTTCAGTTTGCTGAAATAAAATATCGTTAATATACAAGATGGTTTTTGACAACTAAATTATAATTTGGGCTGTCTACTGAACAAAATTGCCTCATCACATATCAATATGATTCAATAGCACAAGCATTCATGTCGCGACTCCTGTCAGAAATTTTCTGCCAATTGTGCAAACATTATTTTCAAACTTCCAATGTTTGTTTTATTTATAGTTTCAAAAACAACAATCTAAAATTCCCGAACTCCTCGCTGTTTCGATGTTTTGAGAAATAATGGAAATATTTGATGATACAGACATGAAATATTAATTTCTTACATTGGCACAAGGCTAGAAATTTAGTGGGAGAGGAGGAATAAGTCGATTAAATTGACCACCAGCACTTGACTGGTACTTTGTTTATTGAACCTGGAAGGATGAAAGGCAAAGTTGACCTTGGCAAGATTTGAACTCAGAACATAAAGGGCTGGAAGAAATACTGCAAGGCATTAGTTCTGACGCTCTAACAATTCTGCCAATCCACCACCCTTACAGACATGGCATAATAATGTGATTCAACAGTAGAGGCCACAAGACAGTAAGAGAGTCTCTACATGGCTGGTTGCCCTGCTAGAAATAGTAGCCAAATTTCTCTCAAATCACATCATAGTGTTTTCAAAAATAGAAGGAGTCATTGCATGATGTGGTCCTAGATACAACGGAATTAAAAGAATGCTAGAATGTTCACGCTGGAACGTTTTTGTTAATAGGTCAACTCAATCAGGGCTAATTTGAGGTTGAACAACAATAGCAGAGATCACAAAGCACCCCACTAGTAAGTGGCCTTGCTCAGTATAACATAGTCGACTGGAACTTAAAACCACATAATGCAAATAATAGATTCTAACAAACCAATGAGAGAGCCTGCACACACATGAACCAATTAGAGAGCACGAATAGGTGAGCCAACGAGAGCATTCTAAATGTCAAAATGAAGAAATTTAACCAAGCATAGGTACATAGAGATAATGACTATGACTTTATCTATAATGAGTTACTTTGTAGTGAGAGAACCAACTCAAACATGTCCATGTACCAATGAGAGATCCTCTATGTGGTCACTAGACCTACGAGAAATAGCAGTTAAATTTCCCTCAAATCACACTCCACCATCTTCAGAGGATACACTGGATAATGCAGTCCTAGATAGCCTTACAAAGGATGGTAATGGCTGGAATGCCTTTGATCACATGTTTGTTGAATCAAGGTTGAGATGGGGCTAAACAAGCTCAAAAATTAGCACCCACTCTAACCAAGCTTTTTTTAACCTCTATCTCTTTCTTCCTGGGAATCTATTGCATAGAAATATATCTTCTTAACTCCAAAGAAAGGAAATTCCTCTCATCTCTTTAACTACTTTCTTACTAAACACACTTCTAGCATGTTTAACCCTTTTGATACTAACCCGCCTGAAACTGCCCATGGTTTTCTGATAAAAGACCATTTGTTTTAAAGTGTTCATATTTAAATTAAATCCTTCTAATATAATTTTATGTAAGAACTTTTTCTTAAGTTATGTTACCAAGCACCAACTTAATAACAAAGAAGTTAGTTATTTTACTAAATCCCTCCAAATTCTTGATTATTTTCAAAATTAATTGAAACTCATAGGCAGTGTATTTCATTAGAAATATGGCAACGAAAGGGTTAAAGTATAAACAGTATAAGTATAAGTTCTCCCTAAAACACCTTAAATTACTTTCTTTCCTCAACAACCATTAATAAAATTTCTGACAAACTTCTTACATTGATGATATACTCTCTAATGTAATACACAAGCTCTCTATCTTAAAAATAAATTGCAATGAAACCAGATTGCTGCACTTAATTTTGAAAAGGTGAAGCAGATACATTTCTTGGGTATTCTCATTTCCTATAGATTATACCTAGATTATTCAAGCCAATGATTGAGCCTCTACGTGGTTACTTGACATGCTAAAAATAGCAGTGAAATCTCCTTCAAGTCATACCCTATCATCTTTAAAAAAAAGGAACACATTGGATAATGTGATCTTAGTCAATGCATCTGAAAAATGGAAAAAAGTCGGATGGTCACGGCTGGACTGCCTTTTGATCATAGGGTCTTCTTGATCAGACCTGACCTGGGGCTAAACAACAACAACAACGTAAATTACTTATATCTAAAGCTGCTTCATATATATATCACATTATCACTTGATGTCTATCATCTTGCCAAACCTGACATCATATATTCTGTTGTCTTTCTAAGGATCCACCAATTCCCCCACACCAACCCTATATCTCCCCATGAATCATCAACTGACAATCATTTCTAACTCTATACATTCCAATGCACATGGCAATTTTCCAATTCCACTTTATGCTTTAAAATCTCATGATCTGAAGTTTCCTACTAACATTAGTAGTTCCCACTAGACAATTTACTTATTCTATCAATAAAGATTTTCCTGAAATGTGATCTGAAAATCTTATAATGTTTAACAATTTCACAACACCATCATCATCATCAATTTACGTCTATTTTTCCATGCTAGAATGGGTTGGATGGAGATTTCTTGAGGCAGCATTTTACGGCTGGATGCACTTCATGTCACCAACCATACTGATTAAGTATGGGAATAACACCACCGAATCACTGAACGGTCAGGTATTTTGATATTTGGAGATGTAAACAAACGTCACTAATCGATTTTAGCAATAAACGGCATCAAGTAATGACAAGCCTATACACCCATTCCCACACACACATATATATATATATATATATATATATATATATATATGTGTGTGTGTATATCATCATAATCATTTTACGTCCGCTTTACATGCTGGCATGGGTTGGACTATATATATATATATACATACACACACACACACACACGTGTGTATGTGTGTGTATACACGTATATAAATATATATACATACATATAAGACAGGCTTCTATACAGTTTCTGTCTACCAATTTTACTCACAAGGCATCGGTCGGTCTGAAGCTATAGTAGAAGGCACTTGGCAAAGGTGTCATGCAGTGAGAGAACCTGAGACCATGTGGTTATGAAGCAAACTTCTTAAACACACAGCCATGCCTGCACCTCTAATTTTACTTAATTTACTGACTATTAACTTAATTTCATCTCCACAAGAAAATACAAAAGTTTATCATTTTCATATATTTCTTTTCACTATTTGCACCTAACACCAATCAATATGGATGTTTTATTAATCAATGGGTTTGTACTGCATTTATTTTTGAACTGAATTGAAATAATCGAATTCATATTAATGCTGCTTTTAATATATCAATAAATCTAGGGCGGTGGATTGGCAGAAACAATATAGCGTCGGACAAAACGCTTTGTGGCATTTGGTAACATCACTTTACGAGTTCAAATTCTGCCAAGGTTTACTTTACCTTCAACTCTTAACATCCTGTACGACATGGTCCCATATGGTACTGCACCATCAAATTGACATGAATCATTGAACTATAAATATATATTTATATACATATTATATATATATGAAACATACGAGCGAGATGTGGGCTGCTGACCCATCTAGGAGAGTGGTGACTCCAATGAGGAATCGACGCGGGCCAAAATCACCCGTCCAACCCATGCCAGCATGGAAAACGGACATAAAACGATGATGATGATGATGATGATTGATACATACATACATACATACATAAATATGAGGCAGATGTGCCAGAACTGGGTAGTCTTTCATGACTAGTTGCTTTATTGTCACGTGTTACAAAGTGTAACACTAGCTTTCGAGGATGTTGTTTTCCCTGCTGCAGATTGAAATCTAAAGACGACATGGATATATATTAATACAGGATAAAAGCTTTTGGTTACAAACTAGGGCACCTTTCTACCGCAGACTTCTCACTGCCTCCACTGTTATTGTGATCATCATCGTAATGTTAAACTGTTGGTGTCTGATTGGATCATTGTTTGCTCTTAATCCCTCACTTAACTTCTACAGGTGACTCTACTAGCAGCTAAATTTCAGAGAGCATTATTTTCAGTTCCTGAAAAAAACACAAAAGCTTCCTACTATGGTAAAAAAGGTCAAAGAGTCCCAGAACTCCTGACGGAATCGTAGGAGCGCCATTGTGACACACGGTATGTCTAGGGCAACTTTTAAACCTGGCAGAGCCCATCCATCTCCAGGTCATAATACTCATTTTTGCTCGCTGAGCAGACTGGAGAAACATGGAGTAAAGTGACTTGACCAATGACACAATGCGCCTTCCTGACTGGACTGGGAATTGAACACACAACCTGACTGTGAGCCAGTAGTCTTACTACTAGGCCACGCGCCTCTATTCCTACTATGACAAGGTGACAATTCTCAAGGAATTGAAATATAGTATAGATGTGAAATATGGGTAATAAAAAAAAGACTATTTAAAACCCCAAAAATGAATGAGATTTACATAATCCAAAATTGATGAAACTTGAGATTGAGTTCAGGAATATTAAGGCAGTTTGGAATTATGGATGTTGTTTGTAAAAGAGGAACATCAAGTGGTGTGCCGTTGACAAGGAAAAGGAATTGAGTGAAGATGTACCATTTTCTAGTAGACAGGAATAAATAAATGTAGTTGTGTGTCAGAGAAAACCTGCAGTGGTGTAAGCTGGACTAAATTAAAAGTTGGTGAAAAAACAAGAAAAGATTAAGGATTACTGGAAGTAAAAAGTAGAGAAATATATAAATTATAAATATTATATAAATAGAAAAAGAAAATGTATAAATATAATTTTTTTCTTTGTTAATCCTTCCAGCACCACAATTCATTTCTCCTTGCAAACCATACGCACAAATAGCAGAATAAGCTGTCTACTCCCTTGTGCTCAAAGCAGATTTCCATGGCGACAAATAGATTAAAGTTTTATTATGAAAGGTATTATTGCAAGATATCTTGTGATTGGTTGTCAACAAGGATTTTTCTCGTTATCAGGATACAACACTATTTTAATTGTAAAGATATATCATGATCAGGGATTATAACTTGATGGTCTTTCTTGTATTTTCTTAACATCATCATTTTAAACCTGTTTTTACATGTTGGCATAAGTTAGACAGGTTTCACAATGTCTTGCCACTCACCATAGTCTTTCATCTCACCACCTGCCGCGATCCTTTGTCTCGCTACCTACTGTGATATCCTTCATCTCACCACCTGCCAGTCCTTCATCTCGCCACCTGCCACAGTCTTTGATCTCACTACCAGCCACGATCTTTCATCTCATCACCTGCTGCAATCCTTCACCTCACCACCCACTGTAGTCATTCGTCTCGCCACCTGCTGTGGTCCTTTGTGTCACCACCCACCATGATCCTTCATCTCGACACCCGCTCTGGTCCTTCATCTTGCTACCCGCCATGGTCGTTCGTTACCTGGCACGCACAACAGAGAAAAAATGGTCAATTCTATTGTTGTGTATGTCTTACAGTGTGGACTGGGTGCATTTTATCTGCGACTGGACTGAAGAGTGCCCCCTACTGAAGATTAGTTCTTATTGAAAGTTACTGCCCTCCCAGATGGGTAGCCTGGGGTACAGGCTTGCGGAGTCCATGTCTACTTCATACATTCCAACATCCTAAAATAAAAATTAAAATTTTCAAAACTACTTACTTTATGTTCTGTATATTTGGATCTTCATTATCCTGATGTAAGTTAGTAGATATTTTATGTGGCATCATGTTTCTCATATTACTTGAAGCATCAAAATCTGTCAGTGTGCTGTGTATAGATGTATCAGGAACTAACTGCATATTATCAGCACATTGAGAGGTTTGGTCATAACAAATAAATGAGGTACTGTTAAGGTCAGAATTAAATTTACAATTGGAATGTGTCCACAAGTTTGAGTTTTGGGTGAGATTCTGGTTGGTAGAAGGTATCAGGTAATCTAGATAATAATGATGAAATTTAGCAAAATATTTATGATTATTATTCATATTTAATGAAAGTAAACATTTATGTAAAACAATTGTATATAATACAGGTAAAAGTTTATATTAGCTCAACTATAATAGTTAAGATACTGGGCAATGAAACCCAATAAACAGAGTTCAAATGATGCTGGCACTGGTAATATGTTGTATGAACATTTCACAGCATTTTCAAGAAGTCACCCCAGCTGATTGGCAAGTATTTAGTTACCAACACTCTGCAACCACTAAACCACTGTTAAGCTGTGCTCTCAATAACTCTGTCACTTCTACTCCAATGGCCTATGTTCCTCTGATTATGCCAAATATATATAACCTCCGCCTGAACTCACATTTGCACCCATCTCTCTCTGTTTCATACCCCACTACACTCTATACTAAATACTGCCAAATCCTTTTCATCGTAACTAAATTATTCTGGATTTCCTTTCCCCTCCAATTACCAGGCCACAATTAAAGTGAACATTCATCAAGTTATTCTATTGTTAGTACTAAGAAGTCTTAAGCTGGGAAAAATACTGCTGTTTCTCCTCACAATAATGAATAAGAAAGTTTATTCTGCCAATGGCATAATTTTTTTATATTTATAAAGGCAAAATGTGAATTGTAAGGTTTCTTGTCTCTCTCAAAAACAACATACATGAAGTGAAATTGTTCCATCCTGAACAAAATTACGGATATTTATTTCATCAAGGATGTACATCTAATCTACAGTACGTCCAAAGAAAATGTATGACTGTAAAAAAAAAAAAAAAAAAGTGACAGAAATCTAAAGTCAAAACAGCTGATAGATTCTATCAAAACAAGTCCTGCAACTGAAAACCTTTTACATAAAAAAAGAAAGAAATGCTATTTTAGCCGTGAAAATAGATACGTACTGTTGTAAAATTGTAAGAAGCGCTACTTAAGGACAAGTAAGTCTGACAGGGGAAACTGGAGATGATCTGTGTCGACAACAATTAGTCAATAGGGGGGAGTTTATAGGAGAGTCAGTTAAGTTAAATTGCTGTGAGGAGTGAAGAATCTAACGTTTTGGACCTTGTCCTTCATCTGAGAGTGACAAAAAGAGAAAAAAGTGGTGTTGTCACTTGGGCTGTAAATAAGTAAAATCTGACAGAGCCTATCCTGTGTATGGGAGGATTTGAACTCAGTACTGCAAGCTAAAAAAATACATAAAAAATTGAAAGAAAAAAAAAAATTAGTAAATAAGTTTACCACACTTTTAAGGAAGTAAGTAAAACTATTTGTTTGATTCAAAGCCACATATATTATAAGAAGTATTAAAATGGAATAATTTCAAACCTGTAGGCAGAACTGGCAATGGCCAAAGAGCGATTGGCATAGCTGGGTTAATATTTGTCATCAAAACTGTGTTGTTTGGAGTGAAACCATTAGCTTCACTGTTTCCGTTTGGAAATAGATAATTTTCATCACTTGTAACATTTTTCATTTCCACACAATCTTGAACAATGTTCAGATTGTCAGGGAATTCACTGTCTACAAATAAGTTGTAAGTATTAAAAACGTTTTCAACAGTATCTACATTTTGTTCAGAAACAGAGTTATAATAATTGTTTTCTTTTGGAATGATAAAGCTTTGGGTTTGTAAAACAGGATAATCATTTCCAAATAGCACTGAATCCAATTTCATTGTGTCTAATTTCATTTTTACTTCATTATTTTCTATGTAGTAATCATGTTCCTGATTTTCTTGTATGTTTTCTAAAATCATCTCACGTTCTTTACAAATATTTCCATCTTCTTGAACTTTAAACAAACATTGATCCTGTAGTTTTACAGTCGATTCAAACTTCATTTGACTAATCTCTTCATTGGGATACAGGCCAACTTTCTTCATAGAAATATCCAAAGCATCATTAACGCTATCAGTTAATCTCTGAGAACTATTGATAATCTTTCGATACTGTGAATTTGATTTTGATACTGTCACTTTTTTGCGGCGTCTAGCATTGGCAAACCAAGTCTTTACTTGAGATAATATCAACCCACTCTGTTCCACTAGCTGTTTTTTCTCGGCTTCATTAGGATAAGGATAGTCAGCATGTCTAGTAAACCACTGCTTTAAGGTTTGGCGAGCATGTTCGGACAAGTTGCTTGAAGGTCTTTTACCACTTGGACAAATACTTCTAGGTGGTGGAAACCTAATCAAAGAACAAATAAAAATCAATTAGTGATGCTTTTGTTAATGATATTAATGCAGTAAAATTGTCAGATATTGTTCACAGGAAGACATAACGAATTTTGTAAAAGGTCAAAGCACAGAATAAAGGCTTTTAGTTTTCTATATTGTACAATACTTCACAATACTGTAACATATTCTACAGCAATATTCTATATTACTGTAACATATTTTACATTAATGTTCTATAATGTTCATCATCTTGTAGTGTAATGTACTACTCTGCCCTATTATATGATATTTTACTGCTTTTGCACCCCCTCAAAAGCATGAGGGTACATTAAATAAAGATTATTAATTCTTCTGAAAGGAAAGAAGAAATGAAAACAGGTATGGTTTTATATCACGTTTATTATAAATAATAAATAAAAACTCATACTTTCACACAATCACTACGGATTTGTGTGAATATAGAACTGAGTAAGTGTACCGATAATACGAATTAATTTACAATTTATACAATGGCTACTGAACATTAGGTGAGACAATGA
>JAOPJM010521194.1:0-10629 GCA_027124095.1 Muusoctopus leioderma
ATAAATAAGAATATATATATATACATACACACACACACACACACACACACACACACACACACACACACACACAGATATATATATATATATATATATTCAGTTGCTACAACCACAGCATTGTTTCAACCCGGTGTCCAGGTATTTGGACACTGCGATCTTCAGCATATTTACTCAGCCGTTGAGGAAGCTATAGACAAGCCACTTGTCTATAGCTTCCTCAACAGCTGCACTTTCATATCCGATTTTTTATACCATAAACAGTTCAAAAGTATGATAATTTTGCTGCGATTAAGAGGAAAATGTTAGGGTTTCGGGCAGTATCCTACGTCTTAGAATAACCACCACTAATTTCCTGAGATCCTACTGTTTACTCCGTATACTATATACATATATTGACTAAAAGCTACAAATGTTTTTGTTATGGTTGTTGTTTATGAGCACTGATCGAGCAGACCTTTTATCAATCAAAGACGTTGCAACGGTAGCCATCCCCATCTTTTTTTTATTGTCTCGGGTATAATATATCTAGAAATACATTATACCATATCTCATTCCTTTTGTTTAGGTGGTAGGGTGTGATTTGAGAAAGATTAGTCTACTATTTCTAGTAGGTCAACCGACCACATAGAGGCTCCCGCATTCACCCTACAAGCTACAAATTTATAGTTGAGGGGTAGAATAAATTCCAGCTTATACATGAATTACTTTATCGAATATGAAAGAGAGAAAATTAAAGGTAAAACTAGAACGATTTGAACTAAAATGTACGTTTGGTTTTAATTTACTAGTCGTCGGGGAAGTGTTAATGCTTATAAACATTGTAGGTCTATTAAGATGGTCATATTTATACAGTTCGATTTTAGTTTAACTTTCTAGAATAAACGCTTGTTGGGAAAATGTGAGCAGAGTGTGAACCCCAGAAGTTTGTATCGGATTAACTGATGCAATGTTAGTATGCAGATTGCTAATTCAGTGAAGCAGTGGTAGAATTCGCAGTGAAAATATATACAGCATTTATGAGCTAATGGTTGAAGTGTACTGTTGGGTGAGATTTCGCTAAACGAATAACGTTCATATTTATGTGCTCTAAGGAATTTTGTGTACAGCAGCACTGTTCCAAATATGTGTGTAGTACATTAAATTTAGTCAGACTTAACATTTAAAGATGGTCAGCAACTGAATATATCTCGAGTATTTGGGGGATTCTCAAGAAGAAGTAGATTTGCCAATGTGCTCTGGCACTGAAGAAGATGCAGATTTCGTATTATTTTGTGTACTGTCGTCATGAGAAACAATGACATGCTGCCTTGCCTTGCAATTGTTGCAACTTACAGAGTTTATATGTGTGTAGTTCTTGTAGAGAGTGGGTGCAGTTGTGCAAGATTGTATCGTTGAAATGTGTAACGACTGTGTTTAAGGGTACTAGATGGTGGATGTATTTGAGGTTACTTTTCATATCTCACGTAATATGTCTATCATACGCATGAATAACGTGTGCCGACGTTTAATGAAAAGTAACGGATGGTATCGCAGAGGAAGCAATACTGACAGCCACGCTCTGAATACTTTGCTATTACCAAAGGCAAAAACATTTCTTTGTCCGAAGAGTTCTCGAGAGTGAAACTTCACTGGTGTGTGACCTTGGGTAGCGAATCCCCAGTAGATCTGGCTCTACGGACACCGTACGTTTTGGCTGCCTCTGAAAAGGGAAGTAGTTTTAAGATAATGAAAGAAACGCTGATTAGTTGCAGAAGGAAACAAGATACTATTGGATATTAAGTCCTATGCTTTTGTTCTATTTCCACTTGCCACAATGTTGTTTTCCCATTTTTCAAAGTAAATATTAAGTAAATGTTTGCTGTTCCTCTTCCAGTATTCTTTCCATCTACAGTCTCTAAACCTTTAGACTTGGTTTTATATGTAATGCCGTGTCATTGCAGCTGCCCTTGTTTTGTGTATGTTGAATCAGTTAAGACGTAGTTACAGCTGTCTCAGTATACGTGATATCAAAAACGTTATCTTCTAATCCAGCACTTACCTTGAGATAGTTCCACATAGATTATAAGATTCGACATCAATTCTCAAACACGCCGACAAATTGTGGATGTCATCCATATTGAATAACAACGAGAAGGTGGTTAAGTTCATATTCTAAAGAGCAGGCAATGATCATTTCTCTTTCTCTATTGTGTTACACTTGTGTCTCAGCTAGTCTAATTTGAAGAGAATTGAGTAATTGAGCGGGCAGATTTTCAAACTTGAACATTTCTGGTGTGATGCAGGCTTTTATTTTGCTATAGCCTTTTGTAGTATAAGGTACACATAGTTGATGATTTGGTGCCGCAGGTGGGATGGTTGAGTTGATAATGTTCTAGTCTATAGAACGAGGTTTCGACGGGTTGTATCAAGGACCAGGCACTTACAAACAATCTTCGCAGTTCATTCCAAAATGTTTATACCATTTAAATAGTGAAGGTTATAAACAGAGTTGCTAACTGCATGTACTAAAGGGGCGATACGTGCACTTCAGTAAAGTAACTCTGATATATGTGATACTGAATATATTCTATAATTACTTATGTGTAAATATATGGCTAGCGATCTTCGACTTGGGCATGTTTAGGTAATGTGGAAATAATACCTAAAATAAAAAACTACCGACCATAAAATATCGACTTTAATGAGTCTGAAAGCTTTTGATAAGTCAATAAAAGTTATATGTTGAGAATATGCTATATTGGATTTGCTGCTGTAGATACAATGTCCACTGAAAAATGCTTTGGGTGGACACCACATTGAAATTTTAGGTTTTAATTTATTTGAATGTTGTTGAAATATACTTACCTACACACTCGCACACAATCTTCAGCATTGTTGGGTAATGTTCCCAGTCAACACTGTCACTTTTATTATTATGGAGATTGAGAAAAAATATTTCTTATATGCGAAGGATCTTAACTCTTTGTTGTATAGTAATTCATGTTAGAGCTTTCGTTGACAGTTTAAGAAATGTGTGCTAATTCATTGCGACTGAATTTTGGTGTTTGGGAAATTGTTAATTTCATAGAGAACAGGAAAAACTGCTGTTTCCGACGTAGTATTTTCACGATACATGTGTATCCTGTTAGAACGCACCATCAGGCGTTTGCTGGTTGAGGTCTCTCTGATACAGACACTACCAACTCTTGCATGCCCCAGAGTTCGGTTTGTCTACCACACTCTTACTGCTATACATCAACAACCTACTCCTCCGCAGATGATACCACCCTTCAATGCTTTATAACAGTTCGCACCTAAGTATTATCCACATGCCGTCTGGACAACTCACAGCAAATCAGCATTGAGTATATGAATGAATAGTGACAGGGAAAATGTCATCCATAAGATCATGCCAATATTGTCTCCTTAAATAGTACAAAGACAAAGTCACTATACATATCAAGGAGCCATTATCGCAACTACTCTCCGTACACATGAACAGCACGCAACTATAACCCTCAGGGTCGCTACAAATGCAAGCTCTCAGCTTTCCTGAAAACTTCTCTTGGCGAATTCATCTCAACTGAGAGGCAGAAAATATTTCATCCCCCAACAAGTATTAACTATCAAAGATCAAGTGAGACCGACAATGGAGTTCTGCTCCCACATCTGCGACGGTGATGCTGTCACACAAACAGGCATCCTAGACCTCATCCAAAGAAAGATCACACATCTGATTAGCATGAAGTCGCTCATCACAACACATGTGTGGTGTCTTCTATCTCTGCCTTTTTTTACCACGATTATAGTGGCCTCTAATCCTAAGAGTTAGCTGGTCTCAAGTCACCTCCATTCTGTCAGTCCCAACTCACTCGTCTCTCCTCCACTGGCCACCCCTATTGTGTCCAGCTCCAAGACCCACACTAGCCCCTACGTCCAATCCATCCTCGTCAGAATGTCATCTCTCTGGAGATCCTTCATCCGCACATGGCTTCCCTGCAGCCGTAGACTTGTAAACGATTAAGTTGAACGTTAACTGCGTCGATCATACCAGTCACGGAGAGCCTACTTGGGCCATGGGCACGATCCCTTCCTCCAGACCAAAGCGATAAAAAATAGAAATAAATATCTCCATATCCTCTTGTTTTTCTTTCAGACTAATCACATTCTAATGTGGTAGTTAAGGTTTATCATATCACTATATGACTGAAGCAGCTCGAATCCACTGAATGTTAATTTGAAAAGTGACGAGAGGCTATCTTTAGAAGTTGTTTGTTTCGTGCAATACATCATAATTAGCTGACAACTAATTCAGATTGTAAGCTAATTATAATTCTTGATTAGCTTCTGAGCATAGACACTTTGCGTTTAGCTTATCTTCAGACCAGTTTGCCACATTTTGGGTGTCAAAAATAGATTAAGTAGCGAATATAATGGGTTATATTATTACTCGCCAGCTATCTCTACAAGGTCTTAATGATATTCTATTTTAATTAACTAAAGAAACTTAATTTTGACTCGTCGAACAGATTTGAAATGTCAAAGTTTCGTTCTAGCTAAGGGGAATCATCCGAAAAACTGTTTTCACTTCTCAAATTTTGAATGGACGTTTTCGCGTCACATGGTCTTTAGTGACGGTTTCTTGTATGTGTGGCAAACCATCTGTTGCGCTGACTACTAAGTTCATCTCAGTCTGGTGGTGTTGTTGTTGTTGTTGTGTTTGTTGTTGTTGCTGCTGCTGTTGTTGTTGTTGTTGTTGTTGTTGATGTTGCTGTTGCTGTTGTTGTTGTTGTTGTATACATTATCAATTAGACCCGTGATCAAAGGTGTTCCAGCCGTGACCATCCCGTAGTTTTGTATTTCAGTGACTAAAGTGACTAATGCATCCTTCTATAGTTAATATAGTAGTTTGTTTGATCTGAGTTAGATTTTGCTGCTATTTCTAGGTCGTACGACAACGTACTGGCTTCTTCATTGGCTCTTTCTCGGTCTTGTTGAAGGGTGTTGCTGTTTTCTTTTGGTCGCACTCATTACTCCATCTCCATTTGAAAAGTAGTTCTTTTCATGTGAAGGTATTATGGAGTTGTATTGGCATGTGTTGTTATTCTGCCACATATTTTGCGCACTTTTGTTCTTCTAGAATAAGATTTGTTTAAAGCCGTTACGTTTCACTTTGGGAGCTTGCAGAATTTACTGGGATATTGTGAAATTGTTTTTTTTTAAATTAATAACCTATATATAATCCTATACATGTAGTTTGTTTTCAACTGATTGCTGTTTCTCTGGTATAATATTTAATTATGTATCTGATACATCCATTATGGACTGACCAGTTGGTTAAACCACAGCGATCCATTATGGACTGCCCATGTGGTTAAACCACAGCGATCCATTATGGACTGCCCATGTGATTAAACCACAGCGATTCATTATGGACTGCCCATGTGGTTAAACCACAGCGATCCATTATGGACTGCCCATGTTGTTAAACCACAGCGATCCATTATGGACTGCCCATGTGATTAAACCACAGCGATCCATTATGGACTGCCCATGTGGTTAAACCACAGCGACTAAATATTAAATATTACAAGATTCAAAAAGAAATCAGTTTATCTGATGGTATAAATACTTACTTGCTAATTCGTTTGAAGCGCTAACACAACATGTACCAGGCTAAAGGTGTATAAAGGTGTATATAACCGTATACAATATGTTTATGTAAAATAAACATACACATGCCACGCTGGGATTTATTTATCTGCAGATATACCGCAGGAACCTCATAGATAGCCGAGATTGCTTGACAACAGTGTTTCACGATAGTTGTCACTTTTCAGCAGTAAGTATTCTGACTATCCATGAGCAGGAGAAAGTCAAGCTTTCTTATATATTGTATATGGTTACATATACCCCTTTAGTCTGATACACGCTGAGTTAGCGCTTCAAACAAATTTATTCCAGCCACACCAGGCCTGTGCTAATCAGTAAATATCGTATTTACGAAATGTATATAATAAAGTGTGACTTTTTTATATACAATTCGTAAATAAAATATTTACGGATATAACTTTTCTTTCATTGTATTATATTGATCCACTAAACAACCAGATAAGATGTACATTCACATTTACGATGTAGTCTGAGAAGTAATCGGCAAAAATAAAGTTTGGACGAGAAAATAACTTCTTGAATCCCAACAAACTAGTAATAGCCTTTGCAGGGCAAAAAAATAACATTTAATAACATTCGTAAAATAAGGTGTGTTGAACGAAAAATATATTTACAGCACACGAACTTATTTTATTGTATAAAGTTAGGAGAGAGACACATAAGGAAATTGAGAGAGAATACAATTGCCAGCTTTTAGCGAGTTTAAAGAGTAGAAAGAGATATACAGTGAGACGAGGGAGGTGTATGAGAAATGCATTCTCAGGAGAATGGGACTAAGTCTGAAACACGATATTAAGAGAAAAGAAAGTATAAACAATTAAACAAAAGAGAACGAGATACATGTCTTTTGAAGAGAAAACAGATAACCAATGCGTAAAGAAAACAGAAGATATAGAAAGATAAGAAGATGTTCAGAAACTGGGGGAAGAAAACAATAAAAAAGATATAGAGAAAGAGTAAAAGGAGACTAAGATATAGTGTTATTAGGGTGAAAAGGAGAAAGAAGGATTGAGACGGTATGAGATACGAGGTTAAAACAAATTTAGCAACAAGCAAAAGAAAATATAGGTTGAATAATCTTTACAAACTGATGTGGATGGGAACACACAAATCGATGTATCTATAAAGAAGGTATTTAATTATGACAGTTTTAGTCACCAATATTTAAATAATTAAACATGCATTGTCATAAGATACACAGCTGCATTATTTCATTAGCATGCATTACTAAGGTTTGGGATTGGATTAGTCAGTGGGGGATAGGCAGCACCCATGTAAAGACTCTGAGACGGGTTCGTAGAAGAGAGGAACAGACCAGACTCACGGGTTGCTACAGTACGAAGCAGCAGATCAACATATCTAGTTATTCACAGACTCAAAACTTAGTCTAAATGTTAGTAGCAAACTGAACCCCGCTAAATGCACTCAAGGTTCAAGTGGTAGTGATAAACCGGGCGTTATATTAAGTCTACTACTTTGGAACAGCTGCGATTTATCCGCCTGCCCAATTTCACTCACAAGTCTTCGGTCGATCTGAGGATATGATAGGGAAACTTGCCCAATTTGCCACGTAATGAGATCGAATATGGAACCACATGACTGCAAAACGAAATTCTTAACCTCATGGCCTTGCCTACACTATAATGAGTCCATAGGTGTGGAGAAGCCTACAGAGCTCTGCAAACATGTCGATTAGACTTGAACCTTGGTCTTATTTGGAGTGAGTATATTGGCTGATAGATGACAAAGCTTATTAAACTAATTCAAACTCCACGATATCAACCATCACCAATTCAATATGTGACTGTATATGCTACTTTCTGCCTGGCTATTTATCTGTCTCTGTTTCTCTCTCTCTCTCTCTATCTCTCTCTCTCTCCCTCTGTATATATATATATATCACAAATTCTGATTGCAAATTATCAATTTCGAAACTGAAATTCAAGTACTCCATTAGAGGCTATTTGTGAAGGATGGGTGACAAAGGCTGACCCCAAATGATATATGAACCTAACATAACAAATCACTGAAATGTGGATACTTTAAGCCATCTTTTAAGAATACACCTTGTGTGTTATTCATACTGAAATGATCCTTCTCAGAAATATGTTCTTCGAATTAGGCACGGGACCATTCATGGTATGACAAATTGGTGGAACTCCTGTCTAAACCTCGTGTGGTATTTCGTTACGTTCCTTTATATTCTCACGTGATACGAAATTGTATTTCATCCTTCGGTTTAGACAAAATAAATGCCAGTTAAGAATTGAAGTCTTTTAAGTCGACATACTTTTCCTCAATCTCAGTGAAACTCTGGCAATATAAGAAATCTTCATATCAGCAATGTCATATCACCGAAAACTTGATATTTGGATTCAGGTGTGCCATATTACTGGTAGCTAAGTGTTTCTGTCTGAACTAACAAAGGAACCTCTACCAGTAGTTTGCTCGATCTGCGAGAAATAGCAGCCAAATGTCACTTAAATCACAATCTACCTCTACCGTCTGAAATAAAGACGAGTACATTGGACAATATAGTATTTAATAGAGCTGCTACACCAGAGCTGACCTGGAGATTAACAACAATACAGGATTTTTGAAAGATCACTTATGATCACAATGGGAAATATTCAGATATTCGAAGAGATTTATAGTTATTTTGAAATCGTTAATACTAATATTGTGGCTGGTGATAGGTATTGATAAATAAACTACCAGTGCCGATTCTTCTTTTTCTCTCTCTCTCTCTCTCTCTTTCTTTCTTTCTCTCTGGAAGAAATCGGCTATGGTCAGACATGAAGAGGCATAGGCTCCACCAGGTTAGATACCCAAGATACGCCGGATGTCATGACGGTACACCTATGACTCCATCACGATGTGAGGGCTTCAGAAAAGACATTAACTTAAGCACTGTTAAAATGCTTGGGATATGATCTTTTTTCTTTTAAATGTTCCACCTTTCTCGCAAATATAACATGTTCATTCTCCCTTAGATCTGCTATAACTGCAGATGGATCTCATAGGGAAAACAGTGAGAGTCCCAATTATCTGAAACATTGGAATAGTCAAAGCATCGACTACACGTCATAGCATGGTTAGTTATTTTATTAAGTCTGAAGGTATGAAGTCACACTAGATTCCAGTAAAATTTACAGAAAGACTTGGTTAAATTTCATAAGATTGTTTTTACCGTTTTTAACAACACATGGACTTTAAGAATTTGAAGACGAAGATCCGGGATGAAATCATTTAATGCGGGAGCTTAATAATTTAACTGTATGTAAGGTCTTCGAAATTGAAATTTCAAAAGTGTGGCAGATAAATGCAACAACAAAAACATACGTATGCATATGGTTTAACAACAAAAACATGCATATGCACGCGGTTTAAGAAAAATAAATATTGTCCATATAGTGAAAACAAAACAAAATAGAGCAGCCCAAATTATTGCAAACTATTTCAATATCTTCCCTTTTTCTTCAGTTATGTCTCATCACTGTTATTGTAAATCTAATAGTCTAAGCGGAACCTGCTTTCCATATCCTATGGCTTTTTACATATTTCTATGTGAGTGTCTGCCTCCTAGAAACTGAGGAGATATATTTGCTTTTATGATAAAATCATTTTAATGAAATTTAAATACCATTCAGTTATTGAGCTCTCGTAATACATAATGATGTTGAAATATAAAACAAAGAAAATATCAAGATATGCCGTTGGAAGTATGGAATGATGAAACTTTACTTTTGAATTAGCAGGAGAAACAATAGTGATACCAATCTTGAAATAAAGATATAACACTCTTACACGCAGTAACGGATTGGATTTCGTCTGTGAATCTACCTGTCTACATTTAATGACGCCATTATCAATTCTACAGGTGAGGAGAAATTTAGTGACTGCCTTTTCTCGGAATTGAGAATAACAAGGAAAAAGAACAAAATAAGTAAATTGCAAAAGATATGATCATTGTTTCGTAGATTTTAAAGTTAAATTTAAACAGAAATGGTCCATTTGATTAAAGACATTTCTCCGATCACATGGTTCCTGATATAAATCGACGCTATTAGCAAGAATAGATAACTCTATTGGCAATGCGCAAATAGATAACTCTATTGGCAATGCGCAAATAGATAACTCTATTGGCAATACGCAAATGACGGTGTTGCAAATGAGAAGATGGTAAAGATGCAGAGGAGATGATTTAGGTGTAGTTGGGCGCCTCAAAGTTCTGAGCTGAAATACAAGAAAAATAGAGCAATGCAATTCTTTTATTTTAATATAATGTAGCGGGCTATGAAATAAAAGCTAATCCTGTTCCAAATCTCAAGAACGTATTGCACAGGTGTTTGTCTTTGGCTTCGTTAGCGGTAAACAGATGAGATTTACATCTTTCCTTTGATAGAATGTTGGTCTATCACAAATAGTTTTCTTTTTCTCCGCCAAAGAAATTGAAATCATCTCTGAAAGCCAACGAAATCCATGTCAGTAGCATTGTATTGTCTTTGCTTAAAATAGTACATATTTGAAATAAGAAGTACACAGCTTTTACGAGTTACGTGTCTTAGTCATAAACACACTGGAGAGCCAGTAAAACATACAAATTGCTGATCCCTCAACTAAGTATTTGCTACCCTATATAATCGGTCATTACTGTTGAAAGAAACTTAGTATATACATCGAAAATTTGGAAGGTTAAAACTTAATGTTAAAGAGATACATTCAAATACATAACAGATATATCATAGATACAAAATAGGAAGAAGTAGCGGTATATAGTGTTTTAAGTACATAATCATTCGTTGGAAACAAGGCTGTTTCTCAATCAGTTAATTCCTGTCAAAGCTGGATACAAAATTAATTAGCATAACTACAGTTACCAGTGATGTAGTTGTTGTTCATGATGATGATGATGATGATGATGATGATGATGAT
This sequence comes from Muusoctopus leioderma, assembly GCA_027124095.1. Classification (NCBI taxonomy): domain Eukaryota; kingdom Metazoa; phylum Mollusca; class Cephalopoda; order Octopoda; family Octopodidae; genus Muusoctopus; species Muusoctopus leioderma. Next base: position 10,588 of record JAOPJM010521194.1, read on the forward strand.
GATGATGATGATGATGATTATGATGATGATGATGATGATGAT
>JAOPJM010521211.1:0-10628 GCA_027124095.1 Muusoctopus leioderma
TATTATTATTATTATTATTATTATTATTATTATTATTATTATTATTATTATTATTATTATTATTATTATTATTCGTGTTTGGTTTGTTGACATGTTTTCGAGAATTCTCTGTAAGTTTGTTACTTGTTTACATGTTTTCAGAGCCGTTTTTGTTGATATTTTTGCACCATTTGTTGCTGAACCGACAGGGATTCTGGGGAAACCGGTCGGTTCCGTTTTTGCTTTGCCCCTTCGTGGCTGAAACCTGTTGGATTTTGTGTCAGAAGAATTTGATTTAAAAGATGACGGCGTGTTTACGACCCGGCCAGCAAGAGAGGGGCGTGGAAGGTGACTCAAAGAATATAATCACTCCTGCTACTCCAGCTCTCCCCCTCACCAGCACGGACTCCTTGTCTGTACCAGGCAGCAATGTAACCGTCCCAGACACCACCACTACAGTGAACGGTAGTAGCAGTAACAAGAAATGTAAGAACAACAACAATGAAAACAATAACAGCAACAACTACAACATTAATGAAAACAAACAAGAAATAAACAACAGCAGCAACATCGAATATGAAAAAAAGAGTATCAACAACAAAACAACAACAGCAACAACTGTAACAACAGTAGCAACAACAACAACAACAGCAGTGAGAACAATAACAACAACAGCAACAACAACGATTACAACAACAACAATAACAATAACAACAATTGTGACAGCAAAAACAACAACAGCAGCTACGCCAATGTGCACGCTAAAGAACATATAAAACCAGCATCATTTGCAAGTGCTACTCAATCTTGGATTGACATAGCAATTGAGGACAGAGATTGGTTCAGGCAAAGACATAAACACTACCTAGTCGGTGGTGACATGATCGCCCTCTCTCAAGAGGAAAAGGAGACAATCAACAGGAGGACGTGACTTACAAGTGCATTAACAAAACAAAAAATCTCAAGAAAAGTAGACAACCCTACCCCAACACATGCCGAGAAGTGACTGAGGGATATATGGACCTTAATATGGCACGTAAGAAGAGGAAGGCAGTATGGGACGATGGTGGTACTCTGCCTCAATGAGGAGGAGGCCTCCAAAATAGCTACACACACATGCTCCTCCGAGAAATACTTACTCCTTCCCTTGTATTTGGGGAAGCGAGTTAGCAAGGTAACACTGAACAATGTTCCCCCTGAGTTAAATATGAAATATTTCAAAATGACCTTGGAGGAGTATGGAGGGATCACCAACATGAAAGCAACGCCACAGAAGAACTGGGCAGGCCTACAAATAGAAGTGCAGATGCTGTTCAGTAATGAGATCCCCAAACTCATTCCCCTAGAGAACGGGGACACAGTGAGAGTTGTAATAGAAGGGAGGCGGTCGTGATGCTACATTTGTGGTAGCGCCATCCACGAGAGAGTTTTCTGTCCTCTGGCAAAAACATAAAACTCCCTTGCTGCCTACGCCACAACTACAACAGCACCAACGGCAGCACCAACAACAGCAATAACATCAACTAAAACCAACACTACATCCAAGACAGAGAAAGATAGTATCAACACTATCTCCGCAAGAGGACACTTCACAAGAGTGCCCGCTCCCTCAGAACAACACAAACAACACAAACGAAACAAACACACATACACACGCCAAACAACCGCTCCGACTTCCCGTCAAATGACGAGGAGCAGAAGGACAAAACTGAAGGATGGCAGGTCGTCGTAAAGGTGAAAAAAGAAAGAAACAATCCACCACTCCCACACATGAGAACAGAAATGTGGATCCAACGCCGAAAAGTCCTCAGGCCAAACCCCCACAACAACAACAACAACAGCAACAACAACAACAACAACAGCAGCAACAGCAGCAGCAGCAACAGCAGCAACAGCAGCAACAACAACAACAACAACAACAGTCAAACACACAACCACACCAACAACAACAGGAAAATACACAAACCCAGCAACAGGAGCCAAAACCGCAACTACACAAACAACAGGAAAACACACAAGCATAACAGTAACCACAGAACAAGAAACAACAAAAACAGTAGGTAAACCTACAAACACCAAACTTTACCCTAGTTAGGAAAAACAACAAGGAGCAGCAAGATTTCATAGCCCAGCACAGAAATATACAGAGGTAGAGGGCTGGAGGGTATCACCCTCAAACTGCCACCAAACACACGACTGATCAAAGTATCCCTAAAGCTGTATACCATCATAAAGGATAAGTTCCCAACAGATGTAGGTACTGCTAGAAAAATAGGAAATAAAAGACTTTTAGAAGGGCTTTTCAAGGAGCCCAATCAATTGGGAAGACCAGATCACCTGCCTTCCAGCAAGTTTCAGGTAAGTGATCTCTCTCACCTCTTTTTATTTTCCGACCAACATCGCCATATTTAGAGTAGGAAGTATCAATGTACGTGGCTTGAAGGTCTCCTTGGAAGCAAGGTCACTTGCTTAAAGACCTCAGATCACTAGATATAGTTGTGATAGCCATCAGCGAGACCAGGATTTCCGGAACGCACTCACTCAAGCTCATCTTTGATGACTACGAGGTATACACGTCTCTTAGTTCGCCTGAATCGGGAGGCAGATTGGCAGTGTTGTTCCGGAAAGGCTTGAATCTCGAGGTGCAGACAATCTTCCTGGACCCGGATGGTAAGTCGGTGATCCTGAACGTAACAGCAAAAGCGGTGCCTTCAGACTAGTGGCCGTCTATGCCCCAACAGGGGCAGGACGGCCGGATATCTTCAGACTTCTAGAAGCCTTTCTGGGAACGTCCCGCTCTTTAGTGTTAGTGGGAGATTGAAATGGCATCTTGGACGCATGTATGAATTGTGTGAGGCTAACAGACAGGAGAGGGAGGTAAAAATCTCGCAAACCTGCTCAGACATTTCCAACTGTTTGACAGGTACCGACTGGATTTCCCGAACATGCCACTGTGGACATGGACCAACCGCATCGGGTCTTCCAGATTGTATCTAGATATGGTATTTATTAGGCTATCAGACAAGGATAGTGTAGGATGTCCACAATCTAAACTAGTTGGCTACACAGATCACAAATTTATGATCTGTACGGTTAACGTAGATAGGTCCCATAGGCAGGAACCCAGCTACTGGAAGCTAAACGCGTCGTTCCCGAGAACGGGTTAGTGAATTCGTCAGACGACGATTGACAAGGGCAATCGTCAACAACTGATGGTAGGAAGCACTACAGAGGGCGATTAGAGCTGAATCAATAAGGTTTAATAAAGAATTAGCTATAGAAAAAATAGATTAGAGGGAGATCTAGTCAGAAATTTAGAAGAGAGTGGCCAACAACTATTTCTTCAACGCATAGTACGAAGGTTGCGTTGTCAGAGCTAAGGCGCGTGCCCAAACACACGAAGGAATGAAAGCCATTCGATGGGCCCGAGTGGCAGAGGCGCAACATGGCAACAAAGACACAGTTCTGTCTTTGATGGACCAGAATGGGCGCGTGCTACTCGATTCCAAACAGATGAGTGCGGCTTTTCAGTGGCACTTTGCTCAGCTGTTCGGGGCGAGTGGCGGGTCAGAGACAGAGGTTGATTTCAGCACCTACTTCGATGATCTGCCGCGACTCTCGGTGGATGTGGCATGCTGCGAAAGGCTGATGACTGCGGCTGAGATACGGAAAGCCATAAGTTGTTGTACGAGGGGAAAATCGCTCGGTTTGGATAGTCTGCCCTACGAGATTTACGCTTACAAGCCAGACTTCTTCGGCGATCTCTTGGCAGACGTTTACCAGAACTGGCAGCAGAACGGGAGAAATTCCCAGTTCTGTGACACGAGGAGTGTTAGCACTGCTGAGAAAGGACGCCAACAGGGGGGATGTAATAGATAATTTTCGGCTCATAACTCTGTTGAATAGAGAGTTTAAGATTTTGGATAAGGTGTCAGCAAAGAGGTTGGCGCTTGTCGTCGATCGTTTGGTCGGGAAAACGCAAACCTGCGTGATCCCAGGCAGAACCATACACGACAACCACCACTTCATGCGATAAATCATAGAGAGAGTAGGGAATAAACTTGATTTCGGTGGGGCGCTAATCAATTTAGATAAATTGAAAGCTTTTGATAGGATCGACCATCGCTATTTGGCAGCTGTCCTAAAGGCAGCCGGCTTCGGTCCCGTCTTCAGAGGCTGGATCGCTTCAATGTACAACGGTATCTGCTCGATGGTCAGAGTAAATGGCCACCTATCGGAATCGTTTTGTACCACGCGCTCGGTCCGTCAAGGGTGTCCTCTTTCATCTCTTCTGTATGTACTGATTCTTGAGGCATTACTGCGGAAACTAGAAACTAGTTGAGGGTCATCCCGCTCGAACTAGAACGCAGGCCGTGTCTTCATATGTGAACGTGTCTGTATATGCGAACGATGTCACCGTAATGGTATTGGACATCACGGAAATCGGGGTTGTCAGCACTATTTTAAAGGAATACGAGACTTTGACAGGGGCAAATATTAACCAGGACAAGTCGGTGGGCTTGCAAGTGGGCATCTGAAGAGGCAAGTCCATGCCGTCAGACAGTGTCGTGGGGTGCTGGACGGACGGACCGGTTAAATTACTTGGGGTCTGGTTCGGTTCAGATCTCCAGTTGGATAGGAACTGGGACGAGGTTACGAGCAGAGTGACCAGTCTCACCCAGAAATGGGCTGAGAGGAAGCTATCACTGAAATGTCGGGCAGAGGTGGCGAATGCCTACGTCGCCTCCGTTATATATTTCCGCCAGACCGTCGTGCCTTGCCGATGAGAATAAGCTGGCTAGTCTGTTCCAGAGGAATTTCAGCCAGGGGACTATGGATAATTTCCAGAAATCCCTGGCCTGGCAGTGATACCGAGTGGCATTGCCGGTTCGAACCAGCTCAACGGTGAGTCGACAAGCGCTTGCAGCACCAAGAAACACCACCACCACCACCATCACCACCGCTGCCGTGAGAGTGCGTGAAAGGTTCGAATTACAGATCGGACAAATGAAGAAAGCTAGGAAGCTTGTCCATAAATGAGGCCGAAGAGTAAGTCTGGCCGTGCCATGAAATGTATTAAAGGAGACGATAAGTAGCACAGTGTCATACAGGTGCATAGGCATAAAAAGCAGATGGGTGGAGAAGACAACCCAGGCCCTGATATAAAAATGCTTAAGGCCAGTGTGAAACTAGAAAACATATATCAGCCGCGGCAGGCAATATGACACATTCGATGTAAGGTTACTCACTAAAACGGAAGCCAAAAGGCACTCCACAGCCTCCCTAAAGAATGAAGAATTAATCCTCATACCCACGTATCCTGGGCGGCGTGGGACAAAGGTGAAGGTGGTGGAAGCGCTGCGTGAAATAACCATCTCCTGGCTGGTAGCCGCCATCTTAGCTGAAATAGAGGATCAAACTATGATCGAACCATCTTAAGCGCTTCTACTACCCACAGCAAGGGGTGAAAGAGAGAAGGTCCCCTCTATTGCCGACACCACAAACAAAGCAAAAACAACACAAATACTACAACAGTATGCAACCACCATAACAGTAGCCATAACAGCAACAACAACAACAAAAAAAACCAGCAGCAGCAGTAGCAGGATCAATACCAGCAACAGTTGTAGAAGTAGCAACAAACACAACAGAAGTAACAATATCAGCAGCAAAAGAAGCAGCAGCCACAGAGACTACAGCATCGCCGACAACAGCGACAACAGCAACAGAAATCCCTGAAACAACAACGAAAACGACAGCTGAATACATATAAATAAAACCTCCCAGAACATACCTCTCCTCATTTTGAACCACTCAGACATGTCATGTAACGAGGGTGAAGACAAGTTCAAATGGCAAAAAGCCCCCCGTTAGGAAAAAAAGAGAAGAACGACCTACTGACGCAGAAAAGTATGAAGGGACGGGAGACTAGCCAACCGCACATCACTACCACCACCACCACCACCTTCACCACCACCACCACCTTCACCACCACCACTACCACCACCACCACCACCGCCACCACCATCACCACCACCAACAACAACAACAACACCACCAACACCACAGCAAGCACAAATCCAGTCTAACTTGCACCCACATCAACAACAACTACAACATGAAAAGAAACAACAAAAACAACACAACTAACGGCAAGCCTAACAAGAAAATAACACAATGAACTACACTGCAATAAACAAAAATAACAGCAAAATACTTAATTTCATAAAAGAACTGACAAACAAAACAGTAAAGACCTTCAGACAACAATCACATAACACACCACCACACATACAGCTAATAGAAATCACCCAATGGATATATCAATATCTCAAAACAAAATTCCCCAACGAAAGTGGGGGACTTCTGAAGTACAGTAAACAAAAGACTGTACAAAACGTTACACGAGGAAACGCCTACAATAAGCCGGAAGGCCGGATCACCTGTCCTTCCACAGGAGCAAGTTAAGTGACCTCTTGCACTTTTATCTTTCCGGCCAACAGAGTCTAGCACACAGTAGGTAGCATAATTGTACGTGGCCTGGGGTCGCTTCGGAAGCAAGACCACTTGCTCAACGATCTCGGGTCACTAGATATAGATGTGGTGCCATCAGCGAGACCAGAATTTCCGAAACGCACGCACTCGCACCTTTCGTTGACGACTATGAAGTGGACGCATCTATTAATAGGCATGGATTAGAAGGCGGAGTGGCAGCGTTGTTTCGGAAAGGCTTGGATCTCGAGGTACGGCCGATATGCCTGGATCCGAACACTAAGTCGGTAGCCCTGGACGTTGACACCAGCGGAAGCGGTCCCATCAGACTATTGGCCGTCTATGACCTGACAGGGGCAGGGCGGCCGGATTTCTTCAGGCGTCTAGAAGCTTTCTTGGGAATGTCATTCTCTTTAGTGCAAGTGGGAAAACGGAATGGCATTTTAGACGCCCACTGGGATTGTGGGGAGCTAGCAGATGGGGAGGGGGATGTAAATGCCTCGCAAACCTGCTTAAACAGTTCCAACTGTCTGACAGGTACCGACTGGATTTCCCGAATGTGCCAATGTGGACATGGACCAACTGCATCGGGTCATCCAGATCGTATCTAGATAAAATATTTGTTAGGTCAGCGGATAGGGATGGCATTCGCAGGGTGTCCACAATTTCAACTGGTTGGCTACACAGATCTAAATAGGACATATAGACAGGACCCTGGCTACTGGAAGCTAAACGCGTCGTTCTCGATGTGCAAAGCCCGCAGAGATTTAGTTAGGCGGAAGTTGACGGGTGCAATCATCAACAACCGATGGTGCTGCGCCCTAAAAAGGGTGATTAGAATCGATAAGGTTTAGTATAAAATAGTAATAGAGGAAAACAGATTAGGGGAAGATTTAGTCAGAAGCGTAGAAGAGGTGATTAGGAAAGGCATCGCGACCGACGTGATAGCGGCCAGAATGGCTCTCCACCATTTCTTCAATACGAAACACGAAGGCTGCGTTGTCAGCTAAAGCGCCTGCTCTAAGACATGAAGGAATGAAATCCGTTCGTTAGGCCCGAGAGGCAGAGGCACAACGTGGAAACAAAGCCACAATCCGGTCTTTGACGGACTGGGACGAGCGCGTGCTACTCGATTCCACGCAAATGTGTGCGGCTTTTCATCTCCACTTTGCACAACTGTTCGGGGTGGGTGGTGGTCCGGAGACAGAGGTGGACGTTAATGCCTACATCAACAGCCTGCCGCGACTCTCGGTGGAGGATGCAGAGTGCTGCAAAAAGCCGATAACAGGTGATGAGATACAAGAAGCCATAAGTGGTTGTGCGAGGGGCAAATCACCCGGTTTGGATGGTCTGCCTTACAAGCTTCACGTTTACATGCCAGATTTCTTCGGCGACCTTCTGGTAGAGGTCGACTGCAGCTGGCAGCAGAATGGGAGAATTCCCAACTCTGTGAGACTAGGAGTGGTAGCGCTGTTGAGAAAGGATGCCAACAACGGGGATGTCATTGATAATTTTCGGCCCATAACTCTTCTGAATGCAGAGTTTAAGATACTGGCCAATATGTTAGCAAAGAGCTTGGTGCTTGTCATCGGTTGTTTGGTCGGGAAAGCGCTGACCTGTGTGATCCAGAGCAGATCTATCAACGACAACCTCATACTATACATCGTAGAGACAGTGGGTAGTAACCATAGCTTCAGTGGGGCCCTGATCAATTTGGATCACTCAAAAGCTTTCGATAGGGTCGATTATCGCTACAGGAAAAAGGGTAGCGTCCATTATCTTCTTCAGCGTTTCCGAGACTGCTAGGAGGAAGGTAGGAAGTTATTCGGACTGGAGACTTGGCTTGAATGTTTGCAACAGAGTAGACTCCGTGAAAAGCACCCAAGGACCAGGTGGTGGTGTTAAATCGCCCGGTGACTGTTTAAGTCTACCACCCAAAAACAGAAACAACGGTCCCCCCAAAGTTTCCGTCTTGAAAATTTCACTCGCAAGGATTTAGTCGACCAGCGCCTAGAGTTGAAGACATTGTTCAAGATGCGGCGCAGTGGGGTCGAACCCAAAACCATGTAGTTGCGCAGCGAATTTCACAATCGCACAGGCATGTCTGCTCCTATTACCAACAAGTGTATCGTTTCTGCTGTATTTTATTATTATCTTAGCGTCCCTGTATTTTCGATACACACGTGTTTGGTAAGTGGAATTATATATACTGTCAAGTATGCCTCTCAGTTCAACAACTACTCACTGTTTTATCACTTCTTATTCGGAACGAATCACTTTCGACTTGATGTCATATTTTATCGTCACATTTCCACTTACCACGATACTCTTTTTACGTTTTTAAATATTCCAGGTAGATGGTTGTGGTTAAGCTGGGCACATCCAAATAATTCTAGGGACATTTTTCTGTAGAATTTCGAAGTCTCCTTCGAACCTTCTCTTCCATAAGGGATAATTTCTCTATCTTACTCTTTTTCAATTTCCCTGTGTAAATCTACATGTGTAACATCTACACAAATCCGTCGTCGAGTTCGCGTTGTCTGTTTCAATATCCAATCTACCATCAGTGTTTTGATTTTACTTTATTGTTATGTAGACTTGTTTTGATTAGTCGTAGTGCTGAAGCTCAAATTTTGCTCTATATTGCTAAGTGCAACTCGGTGCTTCTCGGTGCTACTTGGTGCTGCTGTACTAAGTAGCAGAAAAGGTTGAATGCTGAACTAATTGTTTTTATTAGTTAGTTAATGGAGGAAGAGCAGTTCTTATGATATTTGCAGGCTTTACCAGCTTGAAGGCCCGAGCTGTAGGAAAAAAAACGTGAGTGGTGGGGAGGGAATTTCAAAGTGTAATATTGGGGAGGAAGAATTGGGAAAATTGTTTAGTACGGGATCTGGGAGAGTGAAGCACAACAGGGTTAACGAGAAGACGGGTGTGTCATCTAGGCCTGTGTAGAGGAAGTATTGGAGTTTACTAGTTCAGAGAAAGGACATTAGCGAGGAGGAATTAATCGTATTTGTTGCGAGTTTGATGATTTTAATTGCGTGTTGTTCATGTAAGGAGGATGTGGTGCAGAACTGATTCCTTGATATGTGTAACGATTGTGTCTGGGTGCTGTTGAAGTATAATTTCGAGGTCTCTAATCATGGAGTTACTTGAGGTCTGGCGTGAGGTATCTTGATTGCGTGTGGATGACGTCTATGTACGTTAAGGAGGAATCAAAGGTAGTATCACCTACATAATAATGAATGTTGTTAGAAGTTATAGTGAGATCATTAATGTAGAGAAGAAACAGTGTGGAAGACAGTAACCGAACTTTGAGGTAAACCATCGTTGGTAGAATATCAGTTTGGGAGCTCCCCATCAGCACACGCTGCAATAGAGTGGTCTGACAAGAAACGTCTGACCCAAGAAATGATAGACAGATGTAGTCCATAGGTGGGTAATTTAGCTATGATGTCCTTATGTCAAACAATGGCAACAACATTGCTTTCATCGAATTTTTCAAGTGCGAGAGACCACTGGTGTGGCCAGAAATTTTGGAAGAACAGAGTTCGTTGTATGTAAAATAGTAGAATCAGCACAACTATGACCCAGAATGTGGAGATAGTTGAGGGAAGAAGGTTTTATTGTTCAAACAGATGGTTATATAACGTAAAAAGAGGATAGTAATGATGTACCATCTTAAAATAAGTGTAGTATTCTGTCGTACAATATTCTTAAATCTTAGAGTTTTGAGCCAACAAGGGAAGCTCTATGTTGTCGCTCGACCTGCTAGAAATAGCATCTGAATCTTCTCAAATCTCAAAGCGAGTGACTCATTGGATAATGTACATAATTAAGATGGGATGGTCACGACTGGAACGCCTTTTATCATATGTTTGCTCAATCAGGGCTGACCTGCGCTAAACAGCAACAACAACTTATAGAGTTGTTATGGTAATGCTTGAGGAACAATGTCACTACAAGCTGGTCTTCATATGTCACTACATAAGAAGACCAAGTTGTAGATCGAACGCATCAACAGAGATAGGCTTCCAGCGAACATCTTTCTTAACTTAAGTAATTTCACTTCATGGCATTCTATTTTAGACTATAAATATGTCAAGCTCCTTTTCTCTTTAAACAACTTTTAGGCTTGACGTCTATGCAAGAAATAT
>JAOPJM010521222.1:0-10627 GCA_027124095.1 Muusoctopus leioderma
AGATGTGATTATCTTGTCAGGCAGGAAAATTATTAATGGCGGTATTTGCCAAAGTTACGAGCTACATAAAGGCTCTTGTACATCTGCTGGTCTGGTTCAATCTCTTCGATTCTCTCTGTGTCTTGTTTATATACCATGTAGTCGGCTCCAGAAATTAGCAGTTGAAATTCTAGCGCCAAAAACTGTTTATAGCGTCACGTGACTATATTGTCCAATCAACAATGTTCATATCGACATGTGATTGTATTGGCCAATCGTACGTTCACAATGTTCATATCATCATGTGATTGTATTGACCAATCAAATCATTCAACGGTCGATTGTTGACGTTGCGACACTGATGCACAAAGCTTAAACAATTCAATACTTGTGTATTCTCGCTACATACTCTATCCCTATTTTCTCTTATACTTCTCCTTCTCCACACCAGTCCATTCTACTTACTGTTGCCACTATATTTTACTGCTCCACACTCTAACCGTACCAGTCTATTTCTTGTTGATCTATACCCACCTTATTCTAATCACTACATGCACCTCTGCACTCTATTACACCCCCCCATTCTATTCCTTCTCTCTATTGCTTCCCAATCTGTTCCTTCCTATCCTATTCCTTGATACTCTCCTACTTCATACTGTATTCCTCTCCACTCTACCTCTTTTAACTCTCTTCTGCTATCTCCTCCAGCACTACTAGCCACATTTTAGTCCATTCAACATTTAATTATATTCTTATAGAATTATATATTAATAGATATATTTACTATTTACTAAACTTGACGGATTTATGTCTAGGAATGGGAGACATAGACCAACTGGTGCAACTAAGGAGACAATCCCCACATCATTTTTAAAATCTGAGGCCAAAATATAATTTTCTCTTTTTCTACTAATCATGGAGCAATTAGGAAGCATAACGGCTGTAAGGTTAAAGTGCTATACTATTGACCACACGCGGTTAGGAGTCCAAACCTTACTTAATATAAATCATTGTGTTCTGCCTCTTGACAAGGCACATAACTCTACTTACCTCAGTTTACTTGGCTGAAATATAGACTCCACTCTTATTTTAAGTAGGAAGGGCATCCAGCTGAAAAAAACAATTACAGCAACAATATGTGAATGTACAAATTTTCAAAAATATGTCCAACACTACATTGTAGTGTTGGACATATTTTAGCCAAATTACATAATTCTCAAATGTCACAGTCTACTTAGCTGTAAATAACTACTACTGGGTAGGACCAATTCTTCACTGCAGGCAGCAGCAGCAGCACTGTAAACTTGATGAGGGTTTTGTTTACATGCAGTGCTGAGCTTCAACTCCTCTTATGAAAATAGCTTAGAGCTTAGAGAGATGGCCTGGAAAAGACAATGGAAAATGGGCTAAATATATGACCATTCCTAGATCTGATTATTCCGTAGCTGTGTCTGCTTCAAATATTGGTGTGAGGTATAAATAACTGAATAGAAAATATTACATGGCTGATTCTTATTTTATTGATTGCAATGTGTGTGTGTGTGTGGGGGGGGGGGATGATAGTCAAAGTTGACCTCTGGAGGATTTGAAATCAGAACATATAGGATTGTTGTTGTTGTTGTTTTTTAGCTTCAGGTCAGCCCTGATCAAGCAGATGTGCGATCAATGATGTTCCAGCTATGACAACTCCTTTTATTCAGATATAGTGTATCTAGGACTACATTATCCAATGTGATCTTTCTTTTTTTTAGGTTGGTAGGGTGTGATTTGAAGGATATGTGGCTGTTATTTCTAGCAGGTTGAGCAGCAATGTAGAGGCTTCTCTCGTTGTGCTTGGATCATCCCCACCTCCCGGTTGTGTGGGCTCACTCATTGGCTTGAACATAAGAAAGACAGTGGGAAGGGTGTAACTAAATCCACAAGGCATTTTGTCTAGTGTTCTATCATTTCTACCATTCAAGCACCTTGTTGCTCTAAATATTATAGGTTGAGGCTACTGAGGGAGCTTCTACATGGTCATTCCACCTGCTAGAAATAGCAGCCAAATCTTCTTTAGATCACACCCTACTGTCTTAAAAGAAGGGCACATTGGATAATGTAATCCTAGATATACTATGCCTAAAAAAAAAAAGATGGGATGGTCACAGCTATGACACTTTTGATCATAGGTCTGCTCGATCCCAGCTGACCTGGAGCTAAACAACAATAAGAACAACAAATATTAGAGGTAAATTTTGGCTATGGCCTGATGGTAATTTCAATGTTTGTTTTTTTTTGCTCTTTGATTTGGCCATAGGTACCAAAATTTGGCACTGCTGAAGAAGAGGTACGTGCTGTCATAGAAGGCCAGTTCATGTCAAAGAGAGTTCATGCGGAAAAGCTTGGATTTAACATCTGTAAGTCAACTCAACCATTAAACTTCTTTATTTATAAATTACACCATACACTCATTTTGTGCATGGCTGTGTGGTTAAGGAGTTTGCTTCACAACCATGTAGTTCTGGGTTTTAATCCCACTGCAGGGCACCTTGGGCAAGTGTTTTCTACCATATCCTTTGATTGACCAATGTCTTGTGAATGAAATTTGGTAGATGGAAACTGTGTGGAAGCCATCATATATGTATATGTGTATATATATATATATATATATATATATGCGTGTGTGTGTGTCTGTGTGTTTGTATCAGCGAAAGATATACACATTGGTGAGAAAACCAAGAAACTGGTGCATTGAATTAAAATACCTTATGGTATTTCTCCCGAGTTACTCAGACACTTTTGCAATCGAAAAGGCAGTGAACCAGTGATTAGCTCTTTGGAAACCTATAATCATTTCTTACATAGACATAAGGCCACAGATTTTTTTGGTGGGGAGGTGTTAGTCGATTAAATGAACCCCAGTACTTGACTGGTCCTTTATTTTATCAACCCTGGAAGGATGAAAGGCACAGTTATCCTCGGTGAGATTTGAACTCAGAATGTAAAGAGTCGGAACAAATACTGCAAGGCATTTTGTCCGATGCTCTGACGACTGCCAATCCATCGATTTCATTTGGAAATCTATAATGAATGATGCTCTTGTTCACAGAATCATGATATAAAATAAATAAAAGTAAAAAAAAAAATAAAAGATACTTATGTTGAAACCCTAATTTAACCAGAGTTCATCATCAGCGATTAGACTATTGTGATTTCAAGTCTCCTGAATTATCTCCTCATAGTAAGACTAAGTATGTTTTGGGCCAACAAGGGAACCTCAATGTGGTCGCTCGACTTTCTAAAAATAGCAGCCAAATCTCCATCAAATCACACCATACCATTTTAAAAAGGAAGGACACATTGAATAATGTAGTCTGGAAAAAGAAAGATGGGATTGGTCATGGTCCAAACACCATTGATCATAGGTCTGCTCATACAGAGCCGACCTGGAGTTAAACAACAACAACAACTAAGTATGTTTACATGAACAAAAGGGACTTGTTGTTTAGCCCCAGGTCAGATCTAATCACACAGACCTATGATGACAGACGTCTCACCTGTGACGTTTTTGTTTGTTTTTTGTTATTTGTTTTTCATGTGTAGTGTATCGAGGACCACATTATCCAATCTACCATTCCTTTTTTTTAAAACACTATGGTGGGATTTGAGGGAGATTTGGCTGCTATTTTAACAGGTTGATTGATACTGTTGAGGTTCCCACATTAACTTGGCTTATATTGATTTCTAACTTATTTCTAACTTGTTGGTTCGTTGTTGTTGTTATTGTTGTCATTGATGATGGTGATGGTGATTGTGATGAGGATAATGACGTTGATGATGAAGCCCTAATATGTGCAGCGGACAGAATGCCTTGCAGTATTCATTCTGTCTCACTGCGCTCTGAGTTCAAATCTCGCCGAGGTCAACTTTACCTTTCATCCTTCCAGGGTCGATAAAATAAAGTACCTGTTTAGGACAGTGGTGTCAGACGCCACCAAAGTGGAGGCAGTCAGCACTATGCTGAAGGAATACGAGGCAGTAGCAGGTGCAAAATCAACCCAGCCAAGTGAGTGGGCTTGCAGCTCGGCACCTGGAGAGGCGAGCCCATGCTGTCGGATGGCATCGTGGGGCACTGAACCGATGGACTGGTTAAACTGCTTGGGGTCTGGTTTGGTCCAAATCTCCAGGTGAACCAGAACTGGGATGAAGTAACAAGCAGTGTGGTCAGTCTTACCCAGAAATGGGCCAGGAGGAAGCTATCCCTGAAAGGTCGTGCAGAGGTGGCGAATGCCTACGTCACCTCCGTTATTGTTTATCACCTGACTGTTGTGCCTTGCTGCAGTTTCTGTCTGACCAGATTGGAGCGTCTACTCTTCGACTTCTTGTGGAAGGGACGCGTTTCACTGGTCAGGCGGTCCATCTGCTACCAGCACTCTCTACATTAGCAGACTAGGGCATGCCGTGGCTGCTGATGCACAGACATGCACTCAGGCTGCGCCACCTGCTGAGTTTCTGGATGGTGAGCAGGTGTGGTTGCTGTTCGTGAGGCACATCTCTCCACAGTTCGTCTCCTTGACGGAGCTGCAGTCCTGGGTGAAGCAAAGACCAAGACTGGGCGACTGGCATCTGGATGTCATCAAGCGCTCACTGCCCTCTACTAGTCAGGCAATGGGATCAGTGGAAGTTCCACTCTAGCAATCTATAGAGGGTTAGTGGAGGGGAAGAACGATGGCGTTCTCAGGGTAACTCTGGGCATCAATGAAAACAAACTGGCTAGTCTATTCCGGAGAACTTTTGGGCCAAGGACCACTATGGTAACTTCCAGAAGTCCTTGGCCTGGCAGTGCTACCGAGGGGCACTACCGGTTTGTGATAAACTCTACAGGTATGGAAGTGTCATCAGATGGGCCTGTCTGAGATGCACGCAGAGTGACAAAACTGTTCTGTATGCACTTGTTCAGCGTCCGGGTATTGCTGACTTGTGGAGTCTTGTCGAACAGCTGCTGTCGTGTGTGGAATGGATCCGGTTGTTGACCAAGATCCATTGTGATGATTGTCCCACTGCCCTCCTTTAACTGGGTAAGGAAGGCAGTTTTCCTCTATCTGGTGGGTATGGCGAAAGAGGTTGTGTGGTGGATGAGGTTGAGAGGTCAAAGGACAAATACTTTCCTCTTTGGTCGAGCCTGCATCGACTCTTTCAAGTTTCACTTGAAAAGGAAGGTGAGGTTGGAGAGGCAGGTGCTGTCCTCATATGAATTTAACAAAAGGTGGGTGAGAGTGGATGGGACCACTCTAAGTATACGCCGGTAGGTCTGAGAACGACAGTTGGAGAGGGCACTTGCTCTTGGTGTTCAGGGTGAGCTTGGATCTCTGGGGTTCCTCGACTGGCCCTAGAGGTCCTCTTGAATTAGGATTATATCATCATCATCATCATTATTTGTATACTATGTATACTTATATTTCATGCTTTTTGTTTTATTACTCATTCAGTTCTATATGTAAATCCCCACACTTTATGTCTGTTTTTGTGATTGTCCCCTCATCCGTCACCCTGGTGGCAAATAAAAGAAATCGTGAATTCGCCGAAAGGTGGGTGATTGCGGCAAAAATGGCGTGAGTGATTGGAACTGCTCTAAACATACGCCTGTAGGTCGGAGAATGACAGTTGGAGAGGGCACTTGTCCTTGGTGTTTAGGGTGATCGTAGGTCTGTGGGGTTCCTCAACTGGTCCTAGATGGATGTCCTCCTGTATCAGGAGGACTGCATCATCATCATCATAATTTGTATACCGTGTATACGTGCATTTCATTATTTTTTTTTTTTTCTCACTCGATTTTATATGTAAACCCTACACTTTATGTATGTCCTTTGTGATTGTCCCCTCATCCGTCACCCTGGTGGCAAATAAAAGAAATCATTATTATTATTATTATTTAGGACTTAAAACATGTGATCACTATTTTAAAGACATTAGGGAGTCTTTCTAGTATAAAATCAATTAATTCATAAGCTCTGTGCTATGTTTCATAATTATTATAATTCATGCTTGTAAAATGTAATTGATTTTGACTCAATATTTAATTGGTCACACAGTGCCAAAGAGCAGAGTCCTTGCTACAGGTGGAGCCTCTCAGAACAAGTCTATTTTAAAGGTCTGTTGAAGATATTTCTATTCTTTGTAACATTTAACCCTTTTGATACCAGCCCATCTGAAACTGCGTTTGGTTTTCTGATTCAAAAAACAAAAAAACTTCTCATTTTAAAGTGTTTATGTTTAAATTAAAACCTTCCATCATAATTCTATCTCAGAATTTTTTTGTTATGTTCAAAACACCAGTTTAGTAATGACAAAATTAGTTATTTTACTAAACCCCTCCAAATACTTGATTACTTTCAATCATCATTGTTTCATGTCCATTTTTCCATGCTGGCATTGGTTGGACGAATTTTATTTTTGGAGCAGAGCAGTGTTCTACAGCTGGATGCCCTTCCTGATGTCATTGAAACACATAGGAAGTGTATTTCCTTAGAAATATGGTCACAATCACAAAATGGTTAAATTAAAATCTGCATTGTTTGTATTACAATAAGAATTATATTAGTGGAATATTTTTCTATATTTTTGCAGAGTTTATTGCTATTTTTGTTATGCTAAATTAATATCTTTAAGAATCGCTTGAAGTAGAATGTGAGATGGAGAGCAAAGAATTGTATATGGTATATTCTATGAAAAGTAAAGGAGAAGACTGGTGCAGGAAGAGGTCACTGTGTCAGCGTTTTGACCACATCCAACCACTGAGAATGTTTCTTTCTCTTGGCTATGAATGACATGCTCCCACCAGAAGCCTCTAGCTCTTTCCTGCTCCTGAACACGAAGGACCTGGCCACATTCTACAAGCTGGTGGTCTGTGAGGTTAAAATTTGGCACATACCGTGTAACATTATGTTAGGTCATCTTACATTTATGGCCCACTAAAGTTGTGTTAACTATCTGGTGCACCCTGTATAGTAGGAATTCATGAGGTAGAGAATTCAAAATTGTTGTGATATATAAGATAATAACTGTTAGGATGTGCACAATAAAAATATTAATGTGTGTATATTAGGAGAATGTATATAAGGAGATGTGAAAAAATGATGTTCTAGAACAGGGTTGATGTTGTGGACAATATTGTACATTGTTATGCAAAATAAATATGGTTGTTAGTGATGTGATATGTTCAAACTGTAGTAACAAGTTGTTATAAAAAATATTGGTTTACTGTTAGGAGAAATGTGTGTTTCTATGTTTTGGAAGGCAGATTCTAATTGTAAAAGGGTTTGTTTTCACAACTATGTTCTAATAAAGGGAATGTAGATGCCTATAAAAATGGTAAGTGTTGTTTAGATTATGATTGTGTGCTCTTAGTATATGAGTGAGTAGGCTTTATGCAGACGTTAGATTTGTGATTTAAGTGGAAGGTTATATTTCTATAGGAGTAATAAGTGAAATGCAGTTACAGGTGTATACTCTGAATATATAATTAAGTGTAACTTGAAGCAGTAGATGAGTTTATGTAAAATTTGGAATGTGGAAAGAATAGGGGAAGACTAAAAACTTGTATGTAATTGATACAGATTTTTATCCAATTCAATGGCTAAAATATACAAGAAAACAAACTAGAACATTCAAGTGGCATCAACACCCGTGGCTAAAAGATAACCACTGGTAGAATGTGATTTGAGGGACATTTGGCTGCTATTTCTAGCAGGTTGAGAGACTATGTAAAGGCTCCCTTGTCAGTTAAGTTGTGTGATGAGTTTTACTATTGCACATCAAAGACATCATATATTCTATAATTAGAACACAAACTGGATCCAATGACTAAGCCTACTGCGATGACTGAGGTTAAGAAACTTCCTGTTGCTTTTTCCAGGAACATAGGAGGATTTGACTTCTTCACTACTACAAGCTAATGAAACACTCATCAATCATACAGTGATTCTTCTTCTTACAGCACTCAGCTGTACATGATTATGGTACCTATTTACATCTAGGTGGATTCAACTAGCCATAGAGTTAAAAGTCTCTTTGGCCATAGACACAGTTAGTAATAGTAGTGAGATCTGAAACATCGACACTTTGGTGTGTAGTTTGACACATTGTTGATTTGGTCAACTGCAACTCAACATATCAGACATGAATATAACAAGAGATGTTGGGGCTTGAAATGAAGATAATATGCCTAACGTTTTATTCTTTATAAAACACCACCTCCTTTCAGTAATAGTGATATTTCCTACTGGAATAAGGCCACAAATTTATAGAGAAGGAGTATAGTCCACATAATTACTACTAGTATATGCCTGGTGTAAAGGTAAATTGGTCAAGTTGATTAGGATGAGTCATGAGTTCAAATCCACTGCAGACATTTTGCTGTGCTTCTGGGCAGACCATTTATTCTAAATTGCCTTGGTTTACCTAGCTGCCAGGAACAGGTACCAGATCATTTGAGAATGTTATCTGTGATAGTTCAGTGATGTATGCAAGGAGAGATTTATCTCAAATCTTCTTAATACAGTACAACCAGTGTTAACTACAGGTGGCTCTCAAGGACTCCTCAGGGCTTAGGATATATCTCTGTCTGTCTGTCTGTCTGTTATTTCATTGGCCCTAGAAGGATGAAAGTAAAGTCAAACATGGTAGGGTTTGAACTGAGAACATAGTGATAACACCAAATACACTAAGACATTTAATCCAGACTACACTGTGTCTACCACTCTGATATCTTCACTTATTTCAGTAATATTGACTTCTAACATAGGCTCATGTTCTCAAATTTGTGGGGAGGGGTATAGTCAATTCTATCAATCCCTCAGTAGTTGACTGATACTTTATTTTAACTACCCTGGAAGAATGAAAGACAAAGTCGACCTTGATGAGATTTGAACTCAGAACGTAAAGAGGCATAACTAAATACCGCAAAACATTTTGTCTGGCACTCTAACAAGTCTGCCAATCCATCACCTTTTCAATAATATTGAAATTCATTCTTAATACAATAATCATTTGTATCTTGCAAGCTGAACTAACTGTAAATATCTGGATATATTTTAGGTTATGGCAAATATACTGAATGCTCCTGTGTATATACAAGATGTTTCCAATTCTGCTAGTCTTGGTGCAGCATATCAAGCAATGAGAGGTAACATTTGCTTTCTATTCATTTTCACTATTCTTACGTGTTTTAAGAGAGTTTGTGAGCAGTGAAGAACCACAAAAATGCAACCATCAATGCTGCCTTTAATTGTTAATGGATTATATGTGCAAAAATATTATTATGATGGGCAAACTTTTCCTAGTGACCAAAAATTATATGTGCTATAAATTTTTGATGTGACATTAAAGGCCAACGAGTGGATAAGTGGTTGCCATGGTAGGAACATGTGATGTAAATAGATTACAACTTCTGAATGAAGAAGTACCATTGCTGACAGTGCAAGTTACAAGTAGAAGAGAAATGAGGTCATAGGAAGATATGATGAGATGAGATTGGATCTCATGATGCTAGACTTCACAGGAGAAGGATGGCAATATGCTGTATTGCAGCCCTATCCAACTCCTACCAGGTTTTAAAACTGTTGCTATAACTCACTTTTAATTTTATTCTCTGATTCTCACTCACTCTGTTGTTTGACACCCTCCTACTTAAACGCTGTCTTGTCAGAGATTCAATCAGGAAAACACAAGTTATATCGCTTATATGTGCGTGTGTGTGTGTGTGTGTGTGTGTGTGCGTATGTGTGAACTTTCATCATCACTTAGCGTATTTTGTTTTCAATTCCTTTTCCCCTTTTGAATATAAACTATGAAATTAAGTGGAAATATATTTCTCGCAAAATTCACGACAAACATTTTCACTTTTATTTTGATCAAAATACCTGCTACTCCAGCCATTGAAAAACCTCTCAGTTTCCCTCACCTACATTTAACATCTCTGACTGTCACTCACTCCCACTTCATTTGTTGTTTCATCTCCCACTACCAGCGTGACCGCGAACAAAAACACGTTGCTAATTATTATATGTGGATGTATGTATATATATGTATGTGTGCGTGTGTGTGTTTTTCTCCACAGTCTTTATTGTTGACATCACTCGAACAACTGGTGTATATTGTTTATGTATCACATAAACAATACACCCTGCAACTTAGCAGTTTGATGGGTGAAGATCAGTGGGAAAACTAACTCAAAAAAATAAATAGGGGTTTGTGTCAAGAACGGCATCTGGCCGTGGAATAGACAACCTCTCTAGAGCTGGTGCCCCAATAAAATGCATGCAGCGCACACTGTAAAGTGGTTGGCAAACAAATTGAGGTAACATAGGGTAGAACGGACTCATTAGTCTTGCTGAGGACATGACAACCTCTTTATTGCTGGTGCCATGATAAAACGTACTCAGTACATTCTGAAAAGTGGTTGGCAATAGGAAGGGCATCCAGCAGAAGAAAACATGCCAAAAATGGAATGTACAAGTGAGATATGATCCCTGACCCGTTTAGTAGGGCAGTAACTTTGAATAAGAGCTGTCTTGGTTTGTGATGACTCATCCAACACATGTCAGCATGAAAAAGTAGATGTAAAAACGATGATGATGTTAATGATGATATATACCACATTATAAATTAT
>JAOPJM010521231.1:0-10627 GCA_027124095.1 Muusoctopus leioderma
AAGGCGGTGCCCCAGCATGGCCCCAGTCCAATGACTGAAACAAGTAAAAGAGTAAAAGAGTAAAAGAGTATATATATGCGCGCACGCACAAACACCTAAATAGACATATACATACAAAAACTCACATACACCCTCTTTCGCAGTGACTGCTATATGTGTGTATGTGTGTCCGTGTGTGTGTGTGTGTATTTATCCGTTCATCTTTACAAAGTGAATAAAACAAATACCATTCGATTATCGAGGAGAATGATTGATTAAATTGACTTAGAACATCCAACCATAACATTGGTGTCAATGGTCCACAGCTAGAAACTCATAATTTAGTTAGAAGAAAAAATAGGAATATTGTTATGTTCATCTTTTTTTTCTTTTTTTTCCCCCCTAAGACATTACAAGAAAAAGATATTTGGTCTGGAGGAAGGGGCTGTGCCCATGATCTTAGATATTCCAGCTGTGACCACCTCGTCCTTTTTCCTATGTGCATGCTACCCACGACTACGTTATCCAACGTGTCCTTTTTTAAGACAGGAGGTTGTGAATTTTAGGGAGATTTAGCTTCTATTTGTAGCAGGTCGAACCTCCACGTAGGAGCTCCCTCCTTGGCTTGGGCCTTCCGAGGTCGATGTGGTGGTTTCTGTTTCTGAACTACAGCAAGACGACGACTTCAAGGAAAGATATGAGCAAGGAGGTAATTCCAGAGGATTGCCATTATGGGAAGGAAGGATTAGTTATAGTGGTTAGTGCAGGATCTGGGTGGGTAGACACAGTATCAGTGACGAGAGATGAGTGTGTCGGAAGTGCGCTTGGAAAGCCAACCAGCTCTGAGGAGCAGAGGCCAATGTAGTAGCGGTAGAAAAGTCAAAGTGAGGAGACAGCATGTCTGTGGGAAAGAGGTTGGAATGTGTTGATGAGCGACTCCATACCAATCAGTCAGTCGGGTGGCCTTTTGGGGAGTGGATGTGGTCTAATATTTGGTGTGTGCAGTAGCAGCACCGTCCTAGATGTAAGAACAGTACTGATTCCATTGTAGGTGCTATATGGACTTAGTGAAGTTGCAATATAAGTGACGTTAACCGTTACCATTCAAGAAACAAAAATCAATTCGGTTTCAAATTGCTGGGTGATCTTGCTCACATCTTACCACAAACATATTAATATATATGTCATAGCTTTGAACTATAAAGAAACATTTGCTTTAAAAATACGAGTTGGTTTTGAAAGAACTGAAACAGTAAAGGGTAGTAGTTCGTGATAGGAAAACATATGTTTAAACATTAATGGGCATTCTTAATATTGGAGGTCCTGTCCCAAAATCAAGAGGAAGGTAATGAGAGGTAAGGAAAACAATCGAGAAATTTAGAAATGGGGAAAATGAAACTACTACAGTCAGCTACGATAAAAAAAAAAAAGAAGAATTGTTTATAAACAGAAATGTATATTTATTCAGTTAAAAGTGTTGTTTATTTATTCAGTTTAAGGTATACCAATTAGATATATGGTTACATAAATTGATACAAGCATCATTTCTGTGTAACTGATGCCACATAAATTCATCCAAGTCACTTGGTAAAATCGTTGTTTGTATACCACACATAATTTTCAAAGATTGTTTACAGTTTTTCCAAGCGTTTTCAATCATATTGGTGTGAACACCAATTAATGGGTCCTTGAAATTGCAAGAATGATTGACCCCTGTCACGAATATAATTCATTCCTGGAAGCAGTCATTGTACTATCACAAATATTGCATTGTGGAGGTCTACTTTGTAACAGGTTTACATTTTGTAAATATCCAATTAATTTCATAACAATATTCGTAATTTCAAATAAATTCATCGTTGATATATATTGAAAACAATTCACGGAATTATATTAGTTTGGCAAGTGACTTGAAATGAAAATTGATAGTTTAGTTATCAGTTTCATTTGCAAATTACCTCCCACTGATTTTGGGACGGGTTCCCAATATCAAGACAGTGCCTATTATCGTCTAAACCAGGCGGTTCATTGGCAGAATCGTTAAAGCGTCTTAAATCTTGTGGTATTTGATCCGACTCTTTTCTTTCTGAGTTCAAATCACGCAAAAGTCAACTTTGCGTTTCAACCTTCTGGGGTCAATAAAATAAAATTCCAATCCCAGGTGGTGGATTGGCAGAATTGTTAGAGCATCATTGGACCAAATACCTTGTGGTATTTGGTCCAGCTTTTTTCGTTCTGAGTTCATCTGCGACCACACTGCTTCCGTGTGGAAAGAGGAGAGTTGCTGCATTGGCATCTGCAAGTCTCCCATAAAGAAAAAACCTTGCCCAATCCTGTGCACTGGAGAGGAACTTTCCAGGTGCAGATATATGGACAACTTTGACCGATGGAGGTCTTAAATGTCTAAACCATATTTATATGTCTAAAACTTTAAATGTTTAATGTATTTAAGTCTCTTGTAGGCTTATCTCCAATTCTTCCTCACATGCATAAATAAATAGACCTATCTTTGAAATAGGAAGAGTGCTACCTTCCAGCCACGTGCCTTTCCTTACAGAGACAGAATAGTTGCAACCTGTTTTGTAGCAACGCCACAGTGTGGTTCCACCGTAAACGGTGAGACGCATCTCGTGTTTTCGCCGACATACCTTCGTTTGTGGTATAATATCCTTCGCCTGAAAATATTTTACTGCTTCTTTTTCATTTTCAAGCTTCTTCGACAGCCTAAGAAAATTGTCACCTCCAGCGCTCATGTTTTGGTTTGGTTATTGCAACATGCGATGATAACACCCCGCAGTAAATGGATTATGGAAGAATGGAAGAATGTGATTGGCTAACATTCGATAAAATTTCAATCTTTGAAGGGTTGTAACTTTTTTATTAATTATTTATCGAAAGAATTAATAAGATTTCCGTAATTGGCATGCCAAACTACATCTGTGTAGAGAAATTCAATCGTTTATCGACTCGTCGGTGAAGTGGAGTAGATCCATACATACATATATGTTTGTTAGGAATTACAAACCTGAGGAAACAGTACTCAATACCAAAGTAGAGTATGATATATGATTTTATTACTGAGATTACTCTCTGAGGCTACTCTGAGTTTCGCGAGATTGCTCGCTGATCACGCAACTCGCAAAACTCAGATTAGCAAAAGAGAGTAATCTCAGTAATAAAATCATATCTATACATATATATATATATATATATGTGTGCGTGTGTGTGTGCGTGTGTGTGTGTGTGTGTGTGTGTGTGTGTGTGTGTGTGTATAGTAGATGAGAAGAAAGAGTGACAAGTGAGGAAGAAGAGAGGAAGGGGAGAGAATAGAAAAAGAAGAAGAGGACGAAAGTAGGTACAGAGAAGTTCTAGGAGACTTGAAACGTACATAGTTATATTTATGTGTTGGGTGCAATGACATGAAAAAGAGAAAACTGTTAAATTAGTGATGTTAATGTGTTTAAGGTGTTCAGTCAAAGGAATAAGACAAGGAAATAGAAAAATGTAAGTATAAAGGTTTTGGTTCAATAAAGTGTAAAGATTTGAATCGCAGGAAGAAAGGTTTCATAGAAGTGGTGTATTTGGTTATGTGAACGTTTCTAGTCTGTACAACCTAGTTTACTGGGAATGGAAGGATTTCTAGTTATCTTCGGCGTAGAGTTCTTGGTTTGTAGTGGAGGTAGGATTTTGAGGTCCAGTGTTTACATGAAGAAATCCTTTCGTTATGTTTATTGAGTAGTTTACCCTTGGCGAATAGAATAGCTAAGCTTTCGCTTGAGCATAAATTGCTGGGTATCTTATTGCCAGTATAGGACTTAGCTTTAGATAATATTTTCCATTTGATTGTGTAGTTGGTATTCTTCTGCTTTAATTCCCAAATAAATTTCGACAGTTGTGTTTCATTTTTTCTATTTGGATTCCTGAAAGTGTGATAAGAATGCTCACAAAAAGGTTTATATTTAAGATTATTTTTTAATAATATATCGCTTACCGGTTTCAAACCTTCCGAGTTTTTTCACAGCTTTTGTGAAAATAAAGTTACTATTGAACGCCTGGCGTTAAAGTTGTAGGAATCTTAGTAGTGGTAACGTGGCAGTAAGTGTCGCTTCATGAATTTCTAGAAAAAATATTTTTATTACATCTAAACATTTAAACGTGGTTTATATTTGTTAATTAATTGTTTCACCTTGTTTATTCTTTGTTGTACAGTAATGTTATCTGCGAATTGATAAATCGGAAATATTCGAAAGCTAGATAAATTTGTTCCGGCGCATCTCTCTATATAGTCACTCAAGGGGATCATTCTAGTGTTTGCATTTCGGATTTGTTGCCGGTGGACCGTCATTCATTTGCGTAACTCTCTTCCGGTCTCTCCGATATAGTTTTCCTTACATCCGTAGCATGTTATAATGTAGATAAGATTACTAGATGAACATGTAAAATTGTCTTTAAGTTTAAAGGTTTGTCCATTCTTGAATATGAATTCCGAGCCTTCCTGCATATATGCGCAAGTCTCGCAATTAGGTCTTCTACATTTTGTTACTCGTGGATTGGGAATCTCTTTGTGAAGTTTTTCACTTGTAAGTAGTTTTTTGAAACTTTTTGGTTGTATTTTGCTCTTTATAAGTTATTGATTCTGTAAGAGTTTTTTTCATTTCTTGATCATTATACAAAATAGGTAGATTTTTATGAATGTAATCATAAATTTCAATATTTTTCGGGTTGTGTGTTCATATATATGGAAGTATATTTTTTTCGGGCTTACATTTCACTCTCCGTAATTCTTGAATATTTATATTTTGCGCTCTTTCTATTCCATTTTTCACTAAATTGGAGGGAAATTTCCGGAGGATTAAGATATTTCGTAGCTCTTCTAGTCTTTGGTTTCGTATTGTAGGGTTGGACACTATTGTGCATATTCGTTTTGCCAAATTAAATGGAATATGTGCTCGCGTGCGTTTCGGGTGGCAGGATGTGAATAATAAGTATTGTTTCGAGTCTGTAGGTTTATGATAAATATCGGTTTCAATCCGTCCATTTATCATCTTTATTAAAATGTCCCAAAAAGGAAGTCTTTCCCTGCTAAATTCTATCGTAAATTGAATATTGGTATTTATGTTGTTTATAATATTTTTAAATTCCTTTAGTTTGTCTATAGTTTCATTCCATAAGATGACACCTTTTCCAATTTTCCTTTAGGTATGAATAAAAAGTATTTCCAAAGTTTCTCAGGGATTCTTCATAAATTTTCTTTTCTTGGTAACCTAATACTAGATTGGCGTAGGTTGAAGCCATTTTGGTACCATGGCTGTTCCCGATATTTAGCGGTATGTAAGTTAATCGAACATAAAGTAATTGTTCTGTAGAATAAATTTGAGACTTTCAATAATGAAGTCCGTTTCTATACGTTCTGCTAATTCAAATGGGTACATGTTAATCCAATACCGAATGGCCTCTATTCCATAATTGTGTGGGATATAAGTGTATAAATTAGTTACATTGAATGTAACAATAATTGTATCTTGATTTACTCTTTCTGGTAAATGGTTGAGCATATCTAGGTCATCACGAACAAAGCTAGGTACATATTTTAGAAAAGGCTTTAACAGAATTATCTAAAAAATTGCCTAATCTATGTGTTTCACATGCAGGTCCCGCAACAATAGGTCTCAGTTTCAAGTCTTGTGGTGAAGGTAATTCAACATACCTCGATTTTTATTTTTGGCATGCTTCGTTTATTTGTTTACTTTTATGGATTTTGGGTACGCCGTAAAAATTACTAGTTTTATATTTGAAGTTGCTTATGTTCTCTACTTCTTTAGTTGTGAAACATCTTCGATATAGATAAAATAAATCATTAAATTTTCTCATTACCTTTGAATGCTTGTATTGGTTTATCTTCTCGTAATATGTACTATCTTCTAGCATATTTATGAAAAGTTGTGTATAATAAGAGGTATCCATAATAACGACTGTATTTCCTTTGTCGGCTTCCTTAATTATAATTTCTGTGTCTTGCTGTAGTTCTTTGAGATTTGACCATTCTAGTTTTGAGAAATTTGGTCTAAATAAAAATTTCCAACATGACCGGATTTCGAATATTTATTTATATATACTTTACATTCACATTCCTATTTTCATATTCACTAGTACTTTCATGTATTTTACAACATTTTACAATCTTCAGATGAATATTTTGTTTTTATAATAGAATACACTACATTCTACGAAGAGAAGTTGATATGATGTTGATAAATGCTTTGGTCAGAATGTATTGTATTCAGGGTACATCCATACCTGTTTATTTTTGGTGTATATCCACAGTTCTCTTTCAATATAATGGCGACCTCACTCTGCTATTTGCAGTTTATGCTGTTTAAGATAGTGGTAAGGGGAGATTACTATTACTGTCTTAGACTTCACGTCAGTGAGGATGGAGATGGCAAAAACAAAAGGGAAATTATTGTTGCCCTCATATACTTAACGTCAGTGAGGTGAGATTGCTGTTGATTGAAATGTTAAATTCTCTCAATAATATTTGTTTAATTTAGGTTTAAAGTTTTCAATAAAGTCTTTCTCCTTAATGGACCTTCTAATGACACACTCTCTGTCCATTTAAAAAAAAGAAAATATTTTGAAGCTTCCTCCACTACAGCTTTCAAGATGTTCGCCTAGTGGAATCTTTCTGTACTATGCCTGTTTTAATTGATATTTG
This sequence comes from Muusoctopus leioderma, assembly GCA_027124095.1. NCBI lineage: Eukaryota > Metazoa > Mollusca > Cephalopoda > Octopoda > Octopodidae > Muusoctopus > Muusoctopus leioderma. The sequence continues at coordinate 6,695 of JAOPJM010521231.1, forward strand.
TGAACTCGTACTCACTCAGTCAATGAATTTTTGGTTTTCAAATATAAATATTTCCTCAATTACTGCATACAATCGTATATATGAAGTTCTTGCTTGTGCAAGTCATATCCGCGTTTGGGTATATAATGGTACCGGATTATGTCTTTAGCTCCCTACCGGTATGAATATATTGACAAGTGCCGCAACGACTGTATTTACTTTAAATCCATTTTTGCCCTCATTCTCGTCGAATTTTTCCCGGGTTAATAGACGTTTACAATGATTTGGCAGCCTTCTGCTTCGGATAAGGGTTTCCTTATTTATTAGTTGGTGTAGTTGTGGACTCTGTGCGAGGATTGGCAGGTTTGCTCTTGCTACATTGAAGATTTCCTCATTACGTGGGTTGTGGGTTACAGCAAAGGGTATCGTATCCTTTTCGGGTGTTTCCCTTTCTTGTAATGGTATCTGTTGAGCTTTTCTGATGGTATGCTTTTAGGCAGCGGATATTTCTGGGCGGTTAGGAATCGTTCCAGCTCTTGCAAGCGCTCGTTTCTTATTTCATCATCTCCAACTATCGTAATTATTTTCCGGGCTAGACAGTACGGGATATTTCTTTTGTGTGGGGTGGGTGGTATGATTTGAATTTCAGGTACTGATGCGTATCGGTGTTCTTGTAAGAAATGTCGGATTTTTATATTTATTCCGTTTTTAATTATTAGAATATCCAGAAAAGCTAATTCATGGGTACTTGTTTCTCTTGTGAACTTAATAGCCACGTGAAGGATATTTAAAATAACAGAAAATTCTTGGTCTCCACTTCTTGGTACAACTTCTGTTCCAAGAATCCCATAACTAGGGATGCGTAGGTGGGCGCAAATTTCGTACCCATGGCTGTTCCTCGGGTTTGGATAAAAAGTTTTTCCATTGAAATATAATGTGTTCATTTCTAGAATCAGTGTAGTGGAATTCAATACAAACTCTAGTGAAAATCTATTGGGAATTGCTTCTCTGTGTTTTTCCACCCAGTATTTTACAGCGGCGATACTTAAATCATAATGTATGCTTGTGTAAGCGCTAGTTACATCGAAACTTACAAGGCAAGCATTTATATCTGTAGTAGCTGGAAGATGTGACTGGAAGTCAATGTCGTCACGGATGTAACTTGGTATAAAAGAACCCAGTGGTTTCAAAATGATGTCGATGAAATTACTACGACGATGAGTAAGGCATGAAGGGCCAGCTATTATAGGTCTTAGTTTCAGATCTAGTGGGCTTTCTATTTTAATGTATTCGGTATTTTGTTACTGCATCTTGAATTTCTTTTTATTTGTGTATTTTCGGGAGACCGTAAAAGTTGCTGTTTTTTCTTTCAAACTCGATCAGATAGTGATATTCCTTATCTGTTGTTGCTAATGGATGTATTAATAATAGTTTATTGAGTTTTCGCATTATAAGATGATCAATGTTGCTCGGAAGTTCTGTATAAAATGTGCGATCGTTTAATTGTTCTTCTGCGAGGCTCCTGTAGTATTCCACATTCATTATAACAGTAGCTCCACCTTTAACTGCCTGCCTGAAAACAAGCGTCTGGTCTTCCTGTAGTCCTTTTAAAGCTGACTTTTCACTTTTGGTTACATTTTGTTTTGTAGATTTAGGTGTCAGTGTGTAATTAGATATACTGTTAATATAGCTGTCGAGATGTGTATTTCTCCAACTTGGGGGTATGAAGTTTGATTTGTTCCGAACTAAGGATTCGTCATGCTCATCATTCTTGTTTTTGTCGGCAAAATATTCGACCAATCTTAGTTTTCGACAACATTTTTGAATGTCTTCTGTTAATTTCTGTTAATTTCTGTGTAGGTGGGAATTTCAATCCTTTTCTCAAAATATTAATTTCATCTTCGTCTAATTCTTTCTTTGATAAGTTTATAATTCTAGGATCTACAATTTGTTTGACATGTGTTTCCTCCGTGCATTGGTCCTTTTCCGGGGTGTTTTGGCCGGAGACTAAAAAATGAATTCTTCGTTCGTTTTTGTTTCTACTTTCGCTTTGGTTGGGTTTGTTATTTCAATTGCTTCTTTGGTTAGTTTGGAAGGTTCGATTGTCACTTCGGTTAGAGTTCGATGTAAGTATTTTAAATAACTTTCACGTGGCTATTAAGCTCACAAGAGAAAAAAGTACCCATGAATTAGCTTTTCTGGATATTTTAATTAAAAACGAAATAAATATAAAACCGACATTTCTTACAAAAACACCGATACGCATCAGTACCTGAACTTAAAATCATGCCACCCACCCCACACAAAACGAAATATCCCGTATTGTCTAGGCCGGAAAATATGTACGATAATTGGAGACGATGAAATAAGAAACGAGCGCTTACAAGAGCTGGAACGATTCATAACCACCCAGAAATATCAGCTGCCCCTCATAAAGCATGGAATCTAAAAAGCACAACGGATACCATTACAACAGCTCCGTACATCACAAGAAAGGGAAACACTCGAAAAGGATAAGATACCCTTTGTTGTAACCCACAACCCACGTAATGAGGATATCTTCAACGTAGCAAGAACAAACCTGCCAATCCTTGCACAGAGTCCAGACTACACCAACTAATAAATAAGGAAACCCTTATACGAAGCGGAAGACAGCCAATATATTTAAAACGTCTATTAAACCGGGCAAAATTCGACCAGAATGAGGACAAAAAAGGGTTTAAAGTAAATACATGCAATGACAGTCGATGTGGCATTTGTCAATATATTCATATCGGTAGGGAGCTAAAGACAAAATCCGGTACCATTATATACCCAAACGCGGATTTGACTTGTAAAAGCAAGAACCTCATATATACGATTGTATGCAGTAATTGAGGAAATATTTATATTAGAAAAACCAAGAATTCATTGGCTGAGTTAGTACGAGTTCACAAATAACAAATAAAACAGGCACAATACAGAAAGATTCCACTGGAGTGATCTACAGAGCTACCCTAACACCACCGGATGGCATCTCGAGAATCTACACGGGCCTACCAGCCAATGACGTTAAGGGAAGATTTACACAACACATGGACTCCTTCTGGTGCAGGGACAGGAAAAACTGCACATCCTTGTCCCGACTCGTCTAGAGACTTCGGCACCAAGGAAATGACTTCCCAGACATCACTTGAAGCATCCTCGACAGAGCGCCCCCTTATTCACCTGGAGCCCGCAATTGTCAACTTTGCCTCCATGAAAGGCTCCATATACTGCAACAGCCCACAGTATCTATTAATAAGTAAACAGAAATATCGCTTTGCTGCCACCAAAGGAGTGCCCTGTTAGGTAACTGTAAGCCATTGGCCACCAATACTCCAGAGAGACCACCTTAGGAAACTAGACCCGTGCGTCAATGCAGGGGCCACCACCCTTGCTTGCCTGCCGAAAATGAGATCACTAATCAACACCACCTCCTTCCAGCAGTCGCATAATGTGCAGATATAGTCACCAGCGATACAATTTTGTAACCCGACACCACTATACTGTCAAACTTGCCACGCGAGACAGCAACAGTGGAGACAGTTTTCATCCGATGTTGCTGAAATGTCATTCTCCATCTTCCCAGACAATGTGGTGCCAGCGGCTTGTCTGTTTCCACTCGTGGACCTGTATACAGGCAAATTGATGTTGCTACACCACCAAACTCCAACACGTGACCTGAACTGACAAATCCAGGCACTTAGCGAACCTAACTCGGCAGACATTTTAAAACCTTAAAATCTTTCCAATACGTTGCCCCAATGCATCTGAGGAGATAGATGCAGATCTTTGCATCCATGAAACGTAAAGAATGCGGGACTAGGTCACACTGTGAATACACACTCACACACACACACATATATATATATATATATGTATGTATGTATGTATGTATGTATGTATGTATGTATGTATGTATGTATGTATGTA